>CM053515.1:42621520-42860989 GCA_028627145.1 Eidolon dupreanum
TAAAAGCTCCACTTAGAAAAAGAATTCCTGGCATCCAGTGTGCATGAAAGGTCATTGCCACCTGCATTCCCCCACAGCAGGTCAATTTTGCATGTTGTTAAAAGGTTGGGGTGACTGGAATGGAGCAGGGTGTAATGTAGTCCTTTGAACTTGGCTTTTTTTGCTTTATGTTCCATCTGCAAAATGCCCCCGCCTTGTTGACTGTGCTGGCTCTTTCTCATTGCCTTGTGGAGCTCCCTCACGTACTTGCATTCGAGCTCCCTTATGTACTTGCATTCACACATTCTACTTTTTCATCTGTTCTCCCCTGAGGAAAGTCTGGGTTGTTTCCGGTTTTGGACTGTTGTGAATAACGGTGCCATGAATGTGTCTCCAGAGAAACATGCTCAGGCGTTTCTGTGGAGTGGCACTGATAGTCATGAGGTTTGCTTCCATCAGCATCGTCCATGAAGGTCACCTAAATGTCCGACGTGTTTGAAACATGTGAGTACTCCTTTGCAATCACCATCATTGACATGTTCCTATAATGTGTTTTCTGGAGTGTGAGTCCTAGTGTCTCACTGTCACTTCTGTTTGCATTTCTCTGATGATTAAGAATGATGTGAGCCTTTTTAGATGTTTGTTGGCTGTTTGGATATCTTCTTTTGCAGAGTGCTTGTTGTCATCATTCGCTCAGTTTTTAAATTGGGTAGTCAGTCTTTTATCTGATTTGGAGTGTTTCTTGATATATCCTGGATGAGTCCTTTGTTGGGTATCCAGTACATTTGCCACAGTTACTTCTCTTAGTATGTGGTATGCTTTTTCACTTTCTGAATGGCGTCTCTTTTCTCAACAGATATTCTTAATTTTAATGAAGTTCAATTTAGCAATTTTTAAAATATAATTTAAATTGAGTATAAATATAATAGTGATTTTTGTGTCTTGTTTGAGAAATCTTTGCGAAGCTCAAGGTCATAAAATTATTCTCCTATGGAGTCTCATCAAAACTTCACTGCTTTACCTTTCCCATTTAGGTTTACAATACTACTGAAATTTACTTTTACGTGTGGTGTCAGATATTCATCAAGTTTCACCTTTTCCATATAGATATCCAATGATCCAAAAATATCTATTGAAAAAAAAAAATGGAATCATGGCTGTAACTCAAATGAACATGTATGTGATAGTGGGTTTTTTTATTCTTTCTTCTGTACCATTTCCCTATTCGTCCACTTGTTCATTCAAAACCACGTGGTCTTTACTATTGTAGTTTAATAAAGAGATTTGATACCCTCAGTATAAATTCTCCAACTTTATTTTCTTCCAACATTATCTTGGCTATTCATTGGGCTTTGTATTTCTACATATTTTAGAATCACACAGACACACACACGCACACATACATGATGAGATTCTGATTAGAATTGCATTGCATCTATAAATGAACTAGGGGAAAATTCTTTCCTTTATAACATGGAATATTATCATCCATGAACATGGTATAGCCTTCCATTAATTCATGTCTTATGTAATTTTTCTCAGTTATGTTTTATGGTTTTCTCTGTAAAGACCTTGCATTTTTATTAATTTATAATTTTTAACAGTTTGAGACAATTCATGTACCAAATAATTCACCTCTTTAAAATATACAACTCAATGGTTTTTGATGTATTACATTGTTGATCTTTTAAAAATTGTGGTTACATATAATATAAAATTAGCCATTTTAATCATTTTAAGTATTAATTACATTAATGTTACCGCTTCTATTTCTAAAACTTTTTTTTTTATCAACCTGAATAGAAACTTTGTAACCATTAAGAAATAATTCTCCATCCTGCCCCCCTACACTGTTGGTAGACTCTAATATATTTCTGTTTCTATGATTTTGCCTGTTCTATATCTGCCTCTATATTGCCTATCTGTCTCATATAAATGGATCATGCAACATTTGTCCTTTTGTGTCTGGTTTGTTTCACTTAGCATAATGTCTTCAAGGTTCATCCATTGCAGCGTGTATTGAAACTTCATTCTTTTCTTGGCTGAATAATATTCCATAGTATATACTCCATTCTGTTTCTTTATAATACCTGTTGATGGATACTTGGGTTGTTTTGATCTTTTTGCTATTGTGAATAATGCTGTGATGATCATTGGCATAAAAGTGTCTGAGTCCATGTGTTCAATCCCTTTGGATATATACCTAGGAGTGAATTGCTGGATCATGTGGTAATTCTGTGTTTAGCTTTTTGATGAACTGCCACACTATTTCCCATAGCAGCTGTGGCATGTAAAATTCCTATCAGCAATGTACAAAGGTTCTGATCTCTCCACATCCTTACAGATACTCCTTCCTTTCCTCCTTCCTTCTTTCCTTCCTTCCTTCCTTCCTTCCTTCCTTCCTTCCTTCCTTCCTTCCTCCCTCCCTCACTCCCTCCTTCCCTTCTCCCTCCCTCCCTTCCTTCCTTCCTTCCTTCCTTCCTGCCTGCCTGCCTGCCTGCCTTCCTTCTTGATAAAACTCAGCCTAAAGATTGTGAAGTGGTATCTTATTGGATTTGATTTGAATTTCCCTGCAAATTAATTTTTTAATTATAGTTGACATTCAATATTATATTAATTTCAGGTGTACAGCATAGTGATTAGACATTTATATAACTTATGAAGTGATCACTCCTATAAATCTGATACCCACCTGACACCATACATGGTTATTACAATATTATTGACTATATTCCCTATGCTGTACTTTATATCCCTGTGACTATTTGTAACTGACAATTTTTACTTCTTAATCTCTTCCCCACTTTCACTCAGCTCCCAATCCCCCTCCCACCTGGCAACCATCAGTTTGTTCTCTGTAACTATGAGTTTGTTCCTGTTTTGCTTGTTCATTTATTTCATTTATTTATTCTTTAAATTCTTCATATAAGTGAAATCATATGGTACTTGCCTTCCTCTGTTTGACTTATTTCACTTAGTATAATATCCTCTAGGTCTATCCATGTCGTCACAAATGGTAAAATTTCATTTTTTTTTATGGCCAAGTAATACACACACACACACACACACACACACACACACACACACACACCACATTTTCTTTATCCAATCATCTATCAATGGGTACTTGGTTCTTATTTTCTTATCCAGTCAACCACCCTATGTCTTTTGTTTGGAGCATTTAATCCATTTACATTTTAAATAATTATTGATAGGTATGTAATTATTACCATTTTATTATTCATGTTTTTAATTTTTTTCCTTCTTCATAAAAAAGTCCCTTTAACATTTCCTGTAATACTGGCTTGGTGGTGATGAACTCCTTTTGCTTTTTCTTGACTGGAAATCTAAATCTTATTTAGATTTTAAATAATAACTTTGCCAGGTAGAATAATCTTGATTGTAAGTCCTTGCTTTTCATCACTTTAAATATTTTGTGCCAAGCCCTTCTGGCCTGCAAAGTTTCCGTTTAGAAATCAGCTGACAGTCTTATGGGAGTGCCCTTGTAGGTAAATAATTGCTTTTCTCTTGCTGCTTTTCAGATTCTCTCTTTGTCTTTAAACTTTGGCATTTTAACTATGATGTGGGGCAAGTTTGATGGAGAGTTGGATTTGGTGCCTGCCTGCATCTGGGCCCAACAAAGGAACAAAATGGTGAAGAGAGCTTCCCCTCTAGCCCTTGCCCTGAATCCAGACAGTTCAGTTCATCCCCCTATGTCCCGGGTGCTTTTCGAGTTGCTGCCCAGCTTGGAGCTCAGAGTGAGTTCATCCATCAGCAAGTAAGTCCATGTGTCCTTTAAGAGAACACCTGGGTTTCTAGCAGCCCTCCATCTCTCTCAGCCACAATCTCTGCTGGTTTTTCACAGCCAGAAGTTATGGGGACTTCTCTTCCCAGCACCGGAGCCCTAGGCTGTAGAGCCTGGTGTGGGACTGGAACTCCTTGCTCCTCAAGAGGGTCCTCCACAGCCAAGATAGCCCTCCGAATTGTTAACTGCCACATGTGGATGTGGCACCCGCTTATTCTGTGTCTCTGTCCCTCTCACCAGTCTCTATGTGACTTCTTTTTTATATTCTTATTTATAGGAGTTCCATTCAGCTAGACTTCAGGTGGTTCTCAAGGTTGATTGTTCAATAATTTAGTTGTAATTTTGATGTGGCTGTGGGAGGTGAACACAGCGTTTTCTTTTCACTTTCCTGATTGTGTCTTTTGACACACAAAGATTTCCAATTTTGATGAGGTCTACTTAAACTATTTTTTCTTTCGTGGCTTGTTCTTTGGGTGTCATATTTAAGAAACCATCACCTAATCCAAGGTCATAAAGATTTACACCTATGTTTTCATCTAGGAGTTCTATAGTTTGCTTTTATGTTTAGGTGGTTGATCTACTTTGAATTAATTTTTGTATATGGTGGAAAGTAAAGGTTCAACTTCACTCATTTTCTTGTGGATTTCCTGTTGTCCCAGCACTATTTGTTGAAAAGACTATTTACCCATTGAATGGTCTTGCGGAGCTTGTTTAAAATCAATTGATAGTATATGTATTATTCTATTTCTGAACTCTCAATTCAGTTTATTGATCATTAGGTCTATAGTTCTGTTCTTACACCATCAGCTTATTGTCTTGATTACTGTAGCTTTTCTGTAGGGTCTTGTAGATTTTGAAATCTGGAAGTATGAGTCCTCCAAACATGTTCTTTTTCAAAGTTATTTGGTCACTTTGAGTCTCTTGCAATTACATGAATTTTAGATCCAGTTTATTTCTGTAAAAAAGCAGTTGGAACTTTGAGAGGGGATTTCCTTACATCTGTGGATGAATTTGGGGAGTGCTGCCATCTTAACATTATTAGGTTTTCCTATTCATAAACATGAAATGTCTGTTATTTAGACCTTTAATTTTGTTCAACGAAGTATTGTAGTTTCAGTGTTCAATTTTTGTACTTTTTTGCTTAAATATTTTTGTATTTTTCTTTTTAATACTATCATAAATAGAGTTGTTTTCTTAACTTTATTTTTGACTTATTCATTGCCAGCATATATAAATGCAATTAATTTAAAAATATTGATTGTGTATCTTCTAGCTTTGCTGAACTAGTTAATTTTAATAGTTTTTGTGTTGTTGTTGATTCTTTATATATAAGCTCATGTCACCTGCAAATAGATATGCTTTCATTTTTCCAATAGGATGCCTTTTATTTCTTATCTTCATGAAATTAAGCTGATTTTCTTGACTAAATGCTCCCCGCTTTGCTGTAAGTCATTGGTTATTTTCAGATTTCTATTTCCAAAGTTGTTTCTGAGAAATCTTACCAGTTTCAAACTGCTTTTATGGAGGGGCAAACTTTTAGAGGCCTTTACTTCTCCATTTTCTGATGTCACCTCAGTCTTTTAATTGGAATGATTCTTTTATTTATATTTCATATGATTATGCCCTCTTAAAATTTGTTTTCTACTTATGTCATCTATTTTATGTTTCTTTTTTCTCCCTTGTTGCCTTCTTTTGTATTAATAAAATATTTCTGTTATTCAATTTCTCTTTTTCCATTGGCTTATTAGTTTTATATTCTTCATCTATTACCTTTGAGTATAAATGAATATTTTTACCATTCCTCAGATGATTTTATGACCTTGGAACACTTTAACTCTGTTTACCCCTCTCATGCCTTTGTGCTATCATAGTAATCAGAAATTTTAATTCCACATGTATTTTACTGTCCTTAAGCCAACATTATTGTTTTGTACAGTTAATATATTTGTTTAAATTTACCCATTATATACCTTCTCCCTTGTTCTTTTAGTTTCTGTGGTTTTCTTCTCTTTTCCTTCCTTCCTTCCTTCCTTCCTTCCTTCCTTCCTTCCTTCCTTCCTTCCTTCCTTCCTTCCTTCCTTCCTTCCTTCCTTCCTTCTTTCCTTCCTTTTCTTCTTTTAGTGGGGGAATTAATATTATTATTATTTTGGTTAAAAATTTTTCTCTAGTATTTCATTCAATATAAGTTTTATTTTAATAAATACTTCTCGGTTTTTGTTGGATGGACTTGAGATTAAAAGTATATTTTACCTTCAGTTTTGAAAGATATTTCACTGGGTATAGAATTCTAGATTGTAAAATATTTTATTTCAGTACTTAAAAAAATCACTCCATTGTTTTGGCTTCCATTGTTTCTAGTAGAAAGTTAACTGTTACTCTCATTGTTACTCTTCTGAAGGTAATGTGTTTTCCCCATTCTGGCTGCTTTCAGGATTTTTTTTTGTCTTTGGTTTTCTATCATTTTTTTGTGGTGTATCATAGGAGATACTGCAATAGTCCACACTGTCTCTTTGGATACTTCCACCTGTAGGTGATTAGACTGAAATCAAACAGAAAAACACCAAATGACAAAAATATTGCAGCGCTTCTAATGATTAATTCGACATAGTGGTAATGAAGTTCATTTCTGTAGGAATCTTAGCCCCTTTTGTTCTAGAAAGATGAAGTGCCAAGTCCAGTTCTTGGCATATAATCAGTGTTCTGTAAATCAAGGGTCCCCAACCCCCAGGCCACAGATTGGTACCCGTCCATGGCTGTCAGGACCTGGGCCGCACAGCAGGAGGTGAGCGGCAGGCCAGTGAGTGAAGCTCCATCTGTATTTGCAGCTGCTCCCTAGTAACACTGCCTCAGCTCTACCTCAAATCATCAGGTGTTAGATTCTCATAAGAACACTGGTCCCAGTGCCAAAAAGGTTGGGGACTGTTGCTGTAAATGTTTCAATAAATGAGTGAATGAATGACTCAGATCAAAATGATGATCAGGTCACAGTGAAGATAAATGGACTCCAGCTTTTGATCTGACACTCATCTAGTTGTCTTGAACAGCTATCCCTGAGACTCTTGGGACCAGTTTCTTCAGGGCATTGGCCTTTCTGTCACAGGAGGGCATGCATGTGGAATACTTTTAGATCCTCCTCTGACTTGACTGGTCAGTGAGATGTCTCGAAATGAAGCGTCTCCATACACAGAGCTCTTGGTAGCTTCTCAGCTCATCTCAGGGCCTCCAGACAGACCAGACTTGCCAAATTTGTAAGGCTTTCCCATAATTTCCTCATACCCAGGAGAAAGGAGATGACGTTGGTTGCCCTGCTTGTGAGCCCCACTCAGATCAGAACCTCCTTGCTCCCATAGCTCTAAGTCAACACCTCGCTTTGATGCAAAGCTACATAGCCATGCAGCTTCCTGTGTGATGCCTTCTTCAGCTCTGCATGAATCCTGAATGCCTGGTGTAGAATCTGATGCACAGTGGGTGCCCAGTGAGCCATGAATGAAGGACTGGTGTTCCTGTGTTATTTCTGGGGTTGTAGGGGCTCCATGGAACAGCCTTCTCACCAAGTAGAAGCTTCTTTCTTCCCTTAAGATATGAATGCAGTGATGGGAAAGAGGTTTTCAAAATGAAGGGGACTGATACCGCTTACAAGCTTTCCATGAGTGTAAACTACTAGCTTACAGAGAAAGAAAAGGGGGAAGGGAGGAAGGCACTTGGCTCAGCTTCCATCCTATGGTCACACCCCTCCCTGTGCCTCTGTGCTCTATGTTCCTGATTCTTGACACCAGTCTCCTGCTCAGAAAGCAAATAGGTCCCCATATAAGAGGAAGGCCTGCCTGTCTGAGAGTGTTTTGCACAGGTATGATTTGGAGCCTGCTGGGGCTCTTGTTAGCCCAGCCAACAGGGATCACTCAGCCCCTTATCTACAGCGGTTTCTCTTTGGGCTTCTTGCATTTTCCTTGTCCCCATCTCCAGAAAGCCTGTGAAACTCTGAGTGTCTTGACTCTTCAGTCTACCATGGGTAAACCCATGTCTGTCCCCAGCTTACTTTCCAAGTAGAAAGTCCTTTTGATGGCAGCCCTTCTCCACCTTCAATCTGTCCTTAAACCTAATTCATTTAGGGGACAGACAATGTGGTTTTCAACCTGCCTCTGGCCCCCTCCAGATGGGTGACTCTGGGAGGGCTCCTTGGTAAACCAGTAACAAGGAGTCCTCATCTGTAACCATTACAGCAGTGGATAAGTGTCACTGCTTCTTGCCCCTGGCTTCTAGTCTGGGCTTTATGGTCCACTAAGTAAGGCATCTTGGGACAGAATGATTTTGAGACCTTTGTTTCTCTGTCTGCATATTAGGGACTTAAGTCATTGCTTTGAATGACAAAGGAGATGATGTACATAATGGGCACAGCCAAATACTTAACTCAATATATGCTCATGGTTGGTATTTCCATAGCTTCTGAGATTTGGTAAATACTCAATATCCATTTCCTCCTTTCTTCTTGCCATTGAAGGTATTTGAGTAGCAAGTCAAATTGTGATTTCTCTCTTTACCTCAGGAATCACAGGAAGGGTATAAATGAGTAAGTCATTTCCTCTGACACTCTCCTTGTTCCTGGGAGGTCACCAGTATGGTCCTCAGGGAAAAACTCTGACAGTGTCTTAGGCACTCTTTCCTAATCTGTTATTTGTTGAACTGAAAGGTTCTTCATTTGTGGGGTTGTCTACATTACATAAAATTGCAGGTTTAGTTCTAAATAAACAGAGAAATTTCCTTTGGGTACCCCAGCAAAGCCCTGTGGGAAGATAGCGAGTGATCTGGCAAGGGTGACACCTGGGTCTTCATAGAAAGTGAAGTCCTTCCCTGGGTCATGGTTGCTGTGTCAGGCTGCCCTTTACAAAAGGTGAAAAACAAAGTCATGGAGGGGTTAACACTGGGTGAAACCCCTTTGTAACTCAGTAGATCACAGGTTGAAAAATGTGGTTTATTAGGATGACTGTCATTCCATTTTAGAATGCTGAGAATTAGTGACAAAGAAATGTCTAATATTGTGCCTCCTGTGTGTCAATTCACAATTTTTGTGATGTTTGTCATTTTGATTTTCATCAGACATTAAAAGAAACCACACTACCCATTAAAGATTCTTTTTTTTCCCTTTCATTAACCAAAGACTTCTAATTCTAGATTTATATATGGTTTTCTTGACTTTTTAAAAAGAATTCTTAAGATGATTAGTTTTGTTGAAGCCAATGAATTTGACCTCCCTTGGTAGGGAGTGGCAGGGGGGTTGACTTTGGTTTTAACTCTTTCTTTTGTAGCCCAGCAAATTCCATGTGATGCTTTTTCCTGTTGCAGCAGCTGTTGAACTTGGCAATTCTTTTTTCCCCTTAGTTTATGCCAAGTGTTACCAGAACCCAGAAAACCACAAAGTTCTAAGTGATCTCATAACCAAACAACACAAGCAGACTTTCTTATTACAAGGTACTCAGGGCTGGGCAGCACAACAATGGGGCTGTGAAATGTGGCCAGGAGGTTACTGCACTGTGTATGCACGAGTGTGCGTGTGTGTGTGCATGTGTTTTAGGGGAACAATGGTTATTTAGTGGCCATGTGCTGGGCCCTGGGCACTGGGGAGTCACAGTTGCACAGTGGCTTCTGGACAACCTCTGAATCTGATTGGTTTAGAATCCAATCCCAGCACACTACTTAGGGGCCATGTGACCTTGGGAAGGGGACATAGCTTCTCTGACATTGTCTCCCACTCTATAAAATAGAAATAATGCCAAAAGTTACCCCCAAACAGGGCTGTAGTGAGGATGAAACATGATCATGCATATATAATACTCAGCATGGGCCTGACACATGCCTGCAAGATCACCGCCTGCATTTGTTTCTCTTGTTGCTATGACTTTAAAGAACACATGTTTATTATTTTACAGTCACAGGTCGCAAGTTCGATATGGGTCTTGTTACGTGACCATCAAGATGTCTGCCAGGCTGCATTACTTTCTGAAGGTTGTCAAGGGATCTACTTCCTTGCTTGTTTGGGTTGTTGGCATAACTCAGACCTCATGAATTGGCTGTGAACCCTTGTTTCCTTGCTGGCTGTAAACCGAGGGCCGTTCCCAGCTTCCAGAGACTGCTGTGTACCTGACTTGTGACCCTCCTTCCCTATCTTCAAGGCCAGCAATGGTGAGTTGAGTCCTTTCACACTACATGCCTGACCAACTCTCCTGCTTCGCTCTTTTTAATTAAAATACCTAATGGCTGTATTTTATTAGTATAAATTTTCTTTTTTCAAAAGTATAGTTGACATACAATATAGTATTAGTTTTGGTGTGCAACATAGCGATTCAATATTTATATATCTTACGATGTGATCGTCACGATAAGTCAGGCACACATCTGTCATCATGCAAAGTTACTATGATATTATTGACTGTATTCTCTGTGCTGTACTTTACATCCATATGACTTATTTATTTTGTAAATGGAAGTTTGGGTCTCTCAGTGCTGCAATGAACACAGGGTACATATTTCTTTTTGAATTAGTGTTTTTGTTTTATTTGGATAAATACCCAGAAGTGAAATTTTTTGAGGACCCTCCAAACTGTTTTCCATAGTGGCTGCAGCAGTTTACAATCCCACCCACAGTGCATGAGGGTTCCCTTTCCTCCATGTCCTCACCAGTGCTTGTTATTTGTAGTCTTTTGATAATAACCATTCTGACAAGTGTGAGGTAACATCTCACTGTGGTTTTGATTTGCATTTCCCTGATGATCAGTGATGCTGAGCATCTTTTCATGTGTCTGTTGGCCACCTGCATGTGAGAGTCTTATTCTTGATCTTAGAGGAAAAGCTTTCAGCTTTTCTCTGTTGAGTGTGATGTTAACTAGGAGCTGGTCATAATGGCCTTTATTGTGTTGAGTTATGTTTGTGCTATATGCACTTAAAAATTTCTTTTTATCATAAATAGATGTTGAATTTTGTCAAATGCTTTTTCCGCATCTATTGAGATGATCATATGATTTTTATCTTTTTTTTTTTAACACGGTAGATTACATTGACTGATTTGCAGATATTGAACCGTCCTTCCATCCGTGGAATAAATCTCACTTCATCATGGTGTGTAATCCTTATATTGTATTGTTCAATTCACTTTGCTAATATTTTGCTGAGAATTTTTGCATCTATGTTCCTCAGGGATGTTGGTTTGTGATCTTTTGTGGTGTCCTTGTCGTACCAGGGTGATGCTGGCTTCACAGAATGAGTTTGGAAACATTCCTTCCTCTTTGATTTTTTGGAACAGTTTGTCAACCTTCACACACAGATGTGTCAGCTTAGCAATTCACACATCCTTCCACAGGATGGCTCAGGGCTGAGAAGTGGAGGCCATGCAATGAGAACCAGCCCGAGGATACCTCATTGCAACCACCTAGGGGTTTGTTTCTAGATCCACTTCTCTTCCCATCCCACCACCTAACATCCAGAAACACCTCCTTAGCCAGAGCTGAAGGAGAAGGACTGAGTCAGCCCCCCATCCCCTTTGGGGCAAGGCTTTCCATATAATGAGGGAGCTCTTGAACCCAAAGCCAACTCAATAGCACCAGATTTCCAAGTTCCATTAGATGGTCCTCTCCTAAACTGCTCTCATGTCTGGTTATGTCTGCCATCTTAAAGATGTCCAGTGGGAAGACACACCTAAGACAAGGGGAGGTCCCTGGGACTGGGAGAGCTGCTGTGGAAAGCTGCCTCTAATCCGTTACTGTAGTAGGATGCTGTTTGCAACAGCTAAAAGGTGGAAACAGCCCAAATGTCCATGGATGGATAAATGGATAAGCAAAGTATGATATATACATAGAATGGATTATTCAGTTTTAAAAAAGAATGAAATTCTGATACATGCTATGACATGGATGGACCTTGAGGACATTATGCTTTGAGAAACAAGTCAGTTAAAAAAGGACAAATTCTGTGTGATTCTACTTATGTGTGGTCTCCAGGGTAGTCAGATTCATAGAGACATGAAGTAGAATGGTGGCTGCTGAGGGCTGGGGACCAGAGGTGTAGGTAGTTATTATTTAATGCATATTAAGTTTCAACTGGGATGATGAAAAATTCTGAGGATGTGTAGTGGAAATGATAGCACAACTGTGTGACTGTACATAATGCCACCGAGCAGTACACATAAAAATGGTCAATGTGGTAAATTTTACATTATGTGTATTTTACTACAATTAAAAAACAAGTAGGATGGTTAAATGCTTCTTCCTGAGGGTGAGGGCTGGTCTCATGACCAGCTGTGCTCTCAGATGTCATGTGACATGCACTGGGAATACTGATGTAACTATTTTGTCATTTCCTGGCCTGGCCCATGTCCCCTGGTGTTCTTTTAATTGCTAACTATGAATTCTGCATCTTATGCTTAGCTTTTAAGTGTCATGTGGTTGAGCACTCTCCAGCAGGGCTCAGCAGGCCCCTGGGAGTGGCATTTTTGTGGGCAAGCCTGGGTCTGTGGTTTCACGCTGCAACCCTGGGAAGGAGGACTGGGTGCTTTTTGCATGAAAAAACCGTTGTGGTCTGATTTACGCGTGGATGAGTTTTCAAGAATAATTGCACAAAAGTGGGTATAGAGGGAATGTACCTCAACTTAATAAAGGCCACATATGGCAAACCTACAGCTAACTCCGTACTCAGTGGGAAAAGGCTAAAAGCACTTTTCTTAAGATCAGGAACAGGACAAGGATGCCCATCTTCACCACTATTCAACATTGTATTGAAGTCCTAGCTATAGCAATCAGACAAGAAAGAGAAATAAAAGGCATCTAAATTGGAAATGAAGAAGTAAAACTGTTATTATTTACAGATGACATGATAATATATATAGAGAATCCTAAAGATTCTACCAAAAAACTGTTAGAACTGATTAATGAATTCAGTGAAGTAGCAGGATACAAAATTAATATTCAGAAGTCAGTTACATTTTTATACACCAATGATGAACTAGCAGAAGAGAAATGAAGAAAACAATCTCATTTACAATTGCATCAAAAATAATAAAATACCTAGGAATCAAATTAGCTAAGGAGGTAAAAGATATGTTCTCAGAAAATTATGTCATTGAAAAAAGAAATCGAGGAAGATACAAATAAATGGAAGCATATACGATGATAATGAGTAGGAATAATTAACATCATTAAAATGGCCATACTACCCAAAACAATCTATAGATGCAATGCATTTCCTATCAAAATACCAATGGCATTTTTCAGAGAACTAGAACGAATAATCCTAAAGTTTATATGGAACCACAAAAGATCTTGAATAGCCATGGCAATCTTGAGACAGAAGAACAAAGTTGAAGGTATTACACTACCTAATATCAAACTCTACTACAAGGCTATAGTTATCAAAACAGTATGGTACTGGCGTAAAAACAGACACATAGCTCAGTGGAACAGAATAGAGAGCCCACAAATAAATCCATGCTTATGTGGTCATTTAATCTATGACAAAGAAGGCAAGAACACACAATGGGGTAAAAATAGTCTCTTCAACAAATGGTGTTGGGAAAACTGGACAGATACATGCAAAAAAAAATGAAACTAGACCACCTTCTTATGCCATATACCAGAATAAATTCAAAATGGGTTAAAGACTTCAATGTAAGATCTGAAACCATAAAACTTCTAGAAGAAAACATAGGCAGCAAATTCTCTGATATTACTATTAATAATTTTTTTTCTGATATATCTCCTCAGACAAGGGAAACAAAAGAAAAAATTAGCAAATGGGACTACATCAAACTGAAAAGTTTTTGCACAGCAAAGGAAACCATCAACAAAACGAAAGACAGCTACTGTACGAGAGAAGATATTTGCCTATGATACATCCAATAAGGGGTTAATATCTAAACTATATAAAGTATTCATGTAACTCAACAACAACAACAACAACAACAACAACAAACCCAAACAATCCAATTAAAAAATGGGCAAAAGACCTGAATAAGTGTTTCTCCAAAGAGGAGATACAGATGGCCAGTAGACATATGAAAAGACACTCAAGGTCATGAATCATCAGAGAAATGCAAATTAAAACCACAACGAGATATCACCTCACACCTGTCAGATTGGCTATTATCAATAAATAAAAAAATGAGGATTTAGAGAAAAGGGAACACTCATGTGCTGTTGGTGGGATTGCAAACTGGTACAGTTACTCTGGAAAACAGTTTGGAGGTTCCTCACAAAATTACAAATAGAACTACCTTTTGACCCAGCAATTGCACTTCTGGGTACTTGTCCAAAGAAAACCAAAACACCAGTTGTAAAGATCTATGCACCCCTATGTTCATGGCAGTACTATTCACAATAGCCAAGATATGGAAGCAACCTGAGTGTCCATCAACAGACGATTAGATAAAAAAGTTATGGTTCATATATACAATGGAATATTACTCGGCTATTAAAAATATGAAATCTTACCATTTGCAATGACATGCATGGACCTAGACAGTATTATGCTGAGTGAAATAAGTCAGAGAAAGATAAATAACATATGATTTCACTTACATGCAGAATCTAAGGAACAAAAGAAATACAGACTAAATGAAAACAGACTCACAGATAAAAAACAAACTATTGATTGCCAGAGGGGAGGGGGTTAGTGGGGCTGGGTGAAAAAGGTGAAGGGAGGAAGAAGTATAAATTAGTAGTTACAAAACAGTCACAGGAATGTAGATTACACATAGGAAATATAGTCAATATTACTATAATGGTTGTGTGTAGTGCCAGATGAGTACTGGAGTGGTTGAGGGGATCACCTCATGGATGGTATAAATGTCTAAGTTTTTAGAATTTAAAATAAAATTTAAAATCAATCAATCATTCAATCAATCAGGATGAATTTTGGGATGGATAAAGGACATTAATGAAAAAAATGGTTAAATCTGAACAAAGTCTGGAGTTTCATTACTAAAAATGTGCAAATGCCAGTTTCTTAGTTTTGACAAATGCCAATATGGTAACGTAAAATGTTAAAAATGGGGGAACTGGGTGAAGTGTCTACCAAACTCTGTACTATCTTTGCAGCTTTTCTAAAAATCTAAAATCATGCCAAAATAAATTTGCTTAAAAGGAAAAAAATAATAATTGCACATAAGACTCACTGTGGCTGTGTGTTCCCAAAAGGAAAACAAAGTGTAATCCCATTTACGATGCAGATGGAAATGCAGAAGAGTTTGTACTGCTCTCAAATTTCCAAAAATCCTGAGACATAACTTGTGGTGGATCAAAGAGGCCCCTTGGTACTTACGCAGAATCTGGTGGGAGACATCCTTAGATAGCGCCTCCTTTCAGCGCACCAAAGTTCTTTTCCTCCATTGCTACTTTGCAAATCTCCTAGAAGGGTTCTAGTGCAAGGTTTTCTGCTTTACTTTGCCCCTTCTCTCTCCTAGCCAGGGGGAGGTGGCAGTCTTGAGGGGAGAGACAAACGAGGCTGACATTCTTTTCTATGCTTAGTGCCTGTTTATATTCTTTGTGTAAATTGCCTATCCACATCTCCCTGCTTAAAAAAACAAGATCGAGGGGAGGAAAAAAAAATGGCATAGATGATAGAGGCTCTATTCATCCCTCTGGCGATCAAATCAAAGTTGTGATAGAAACAAGGAGCAGCAGCAAGGAAAAATCACCTGGGATCTTGATGAACAAGCCATACAACTAGGGAGAAATCCAGGAAATCACTCTGCAATGGCAGAAGGCAGGGTGGGGTGAGGACGCGAGGCTGCCCAGTCTCGAGCTGCTGAGATGGAGGCTGCGGGAGCAGCAGCAGCAGAACCCTCTTAAAGGGGTCTCAACCGTGAGTGGATTTTCAGGTGACAGACCTGTTCGTTCTGAGCACCAGTGCCGATTTGGCTGCGTAGGGGGCACTAGAGACTTACAGGGAGACATTGTTGGAGTGAAGGCCGAGGTGAGACTTGCCCTGTACAGAAGCGCTGGTGGTATCCATTGTTCCCTATTGAGCCCTCCCTCCACCAGTGCTCCTGACACAGCACCACCATAGCTGTGACATCATCGAACTGGACAACAGAGGTTACTCCGCCCAGAGGATTCCCTGAAACTCTGCCTCCCCCAACTCACAACCCCACCAAGCCACACTTAGGTATATTCTCAGGGAGTCAGATGCTCTTTGCTGAGCAGCGCCTAGACTCACACTGGAGGCAGCTGGCCTCGGTTTGTGGTGTGGCTTTTTGAGGCAGCTATAAGCACAGCATCTGTGGATTGCTTGCTGAATCTTAACAGGTGGCCCCAGAGGGGTAGAGGCTTGGGCTAAGTTTGGTCTGCAGCTGAACCCCTCTCAGGACTGTGCCACTGGACACCTACTTCACAAATCCACACTAATAAGACTGGAGACTTAGGAGCTTTGCTTTGTATATAGAAATAGACATGGAAAGGCGGCCAAAATGGAAAGACAAAGAAGCAGAAACCGTATGAGAGAACAGAACAGAGATTCAGATACAATGAAGTCAAGTAATCTAATAGATGCAGAGTTCAAAATGCTGGTTATAAAGATGCTCAATGAACTTTTGAGAAGTGTAGATAAATTCAGTGAGATAAAAAACATAAAAATGGAAATGGAAATTATAAAAGGGAATCAGTCGGAAATGAAGAACACATCTGAGATGAGAAGTATATTAAATGGAATAAACAAAGGAATAAACAAAGTGAATTATGAAAAGGATCAAATGTCTTATCTAGAGGATGGGAAAGCCAAGGACATGAAATCAGAATGGCAAGAGATAAGATGCCAGGACTATAAAAATAATTTAAGGAGCATATGGGACACTGTTAAGGGTCCAAATATCTATCTGATTAGTATAACTGAAGAAAATCAAGATGTTGAACAGCTGTTTGAAGAAATAATGATGGAAAATTTCCCTTACCTGGTGAAGGAAATAGACATAAAACAGGAAGCTCAGAGAATTCCAAAAATCAGGAATCCAGTGAGACCCACACCAAGACACATCATAATTAAAATGCCAAAAGTTAAATACAAAGAAAGAATATTAAAAGCAGCAAGAGAAAAACAGTTAATTATTTATAAGAGAACACCCATCAAATTGGCAACTGATTTCTCAAAAGAAACTATGCGGGACAGAAGGGCTTGGCAAAAAAAAATTCGACAAGATGAAGATCCAGAATCTACAACCAAGGATACTTTATCCAGCAAAGCATTTAGAGCTGAAGGATAGATAAAGAGCTTCCCAGACAAAAATAAGCTAAGGGAATTTATCACCACCAAGCCGGTATTATAGGAAGAGTTGGAGGAACTTCTTTAAGAAGAAAAATTATGTATCAAAAACAGGATTAAAGAATAGTCATCAAAAACAGACTCACAAATATAGTGAACAATTTGGTGACAGAGGGCAGGGGGGTTGGGGAACTGGAAGAATGGGGTGATAGGTTAAAGAAATACAAATTAGTAGTCTATAGTTGGTCACAGAGATGGGGAGCACAGCATAGAGAATGCAGTTAGCATTAATATGATGGCTAGGTGGAGGGCCAGGGTAGGGAAGGAGCAATTGGGGAGATTGTTTTATGAACTATATAGATGTCTAACCAATGTGCTGCATGCTTGAAGCTAATTTAAATAAATAAATTAAAAAAACACGAAGCCCTTGCTTTTTTCTTATTTATGATTCTGGATGCACATTCTTTCACTGTTATGCATGTTGCAAATATTTTGCTTCATTCTGCTGTGTTCAAACTGTACTTTTGTGCATGAGTGAAAATGTATATAGATCTTTTCTTTACGTACTTTGCATTTTATTTCTGTTTTACTCTGAATTTATAAAAATGTTTTCTTATATTTTTGTGTTGCTTTTATATGGTGTCTTACGTTTGTTCTTTGATTCCTTTGGAGTTCATTTTTATGAGTATGGGGTGAGGTAGAGATCTAAACTTAATTTCATCACAGTAAACTTTATCGATTGTCCCAATAGTATTTATTTAATTTCCTACTGATTTGCAACCCTGTCAATTTCATATTCATTTGCTTATACACATGCACCCCCCACCCCCATACACATACAACTAAATTCTAAGAGTTTTTAAGAGTTATTTATCTGGTTATTGATCCAGTTTTCAAGAAAAACAACTTCTGGTTTATTAAGCAAGTTGTTTATTTATGCTGTTGGATTTATTAATTCTATACTTCTTTCTTTGCTTTACTAATTTGTTCTTTGCTTCTTGAGTTGACTACTTGGTGCATTCATTTTTATTTAAAACTTTTTTTTCTAAGATTTGAGTCAAAGACTAAATCATTTTCAGAATACCTCTCTGACTATAATGTACAGGTTTTGATATACTCGGCCCTGTTTGCTTTAAAATAGTTCACAATTCCACTTGAGTTTTTCTGTTATTTTAAAGCTCTCTGAAGAATTGGGTTTTTGGCTGTTCTTTTGCTATAATTTACATTTTATAGGATTGTGTTCAAAAAAAGATGCCCTGTGAGATTTCTGCTCTGAGAAGCCTGTTGTGGTCTTCTTTGAAGCTTAATAGTGGCCAGTCTTTGTGTGGGTTTTGTGTGTTTGAAATAAATGTGCCTTTTCTGCTTGTTGGGTACAAAGTTATCTCTTAAATCATTCCTGCTAATTCTATTACTCAAACCATCTTGATCCCCACTTTTTTGGAGGGGCCTATTTGATCTGTCAAATTTTGGAAGTGGTGTGTTAAAGTATCCATTGTGAAGTGGACTTGCCTGTTTCCTGACTTTCTATCAGTTTTTGTATAAAATATTTTGGTGCATCAAGGTTGATGATTGTTATATAGATTTTACTTGTTATTAACTAGATATATTAATTCTTTGTCCCTTTCGATGCTTTTATCTTTAAATTCTACTGTTTGGAAGTAATATTGCCTTGGTATCAATTTGTTAGTGTTTGCCTGCTACACTTTTTTTTTTTTTAACTTTTCTTTTTATCCTTTTTGCATTGTTTTGGGACAATCACCTAATCCCAGAATTCCTGCCTTTACAGAAGGATTTAATCTTGAATTTTTAGTCATTACTGCTGTTTGAATTTATCCCTGCCATGTTATTCTACGTTTTATCTCCAAAAGGCTGCCTGTATCTCTCCTTTTTAACTAAAAAAAACAAAACAAACAAAACCCCCCCCCCGAAAAAAAACTTTCTTGCCTTCTGTTTGTTTGTTTTCTTCATTTTTGCGCTTTTTTTATTCTAACGGATTGAAGAGATTATATATCAGTTCTACAGCTTTTTAGTGATTACTCTTAAAACTTTAATTTACATACTGACACATTTTCCCAGCAATGTTGACTGAATCACAGTCTTAGTGTCTCACCTGAATAAGACCAGAACCTTAGCTTCCCTTTCTTTGCCCTCATCACTTGTCACTTTGAAGCTGTCTGGAATGATCGTTAATTTTTTAATTTTTTAAAATTTTTAAAAAATTTTAATTTTTGAAAATTATCGTTAATTTTTTCTTATAATCCATACTTCTTTCGATGTAGCTTTTATTATTTTCTTAAAATTCCCCTACTGTCTCTTAGATTGTACTGCATTTGCTGGAGGCTGTCTTTCAGTAATTCTACTGGAGAAAGGGCCTGCCTAACAAACATTCTGTGTTTCTGTTTGTCAGGCGTTGCTGCATTAATGCCACGTAGCAGTTAGTCTGTGGTCCTGTGACTTCTAATGACACACATGTTTGCTCGCTTGTGGGTCTGTTGGTCAGCAGGAGTCTGCTACTTCTGGTGGGCTCGGCTTCACCTCCGAGTCAGACTTGGATCTGCCCTGTATCTTATGCTGGGACGAAGCTCCCTGGGGCTCACCCTTCTCCTGGCAAGTCGCAGCTTCTCTAGAGCTGGATCAAACCATGCAATGATACCCTAGAGTTTTGCTCACAAGTCATTGGCTAAAGCAAGTCACATGGCCAAGCCCAAAGCCTAAAAGGGAGATTGTATACTCTTCTGTTCTGTTCTTTCCCCTCCTCCTCCTTCCCCTTCTCCCTCTTCTCCTTCTGCTGCTTCTTTTCCATGAAGTCCATCTTCTCTTACACCTGGAAGGTTTGTCCTTTTGTGGCTATGTTCTCATTTTCTCCTGGGGGGTGTCTAAGTGCATTACTACAGCCAGGTGAGGGGTGCAGTGGGACAGGGCAGGACAGGCAGTCTCTGGACATGGGCTCGCATCCATCTGATCTAACCTCTCATGGGTCTTATAAGCTTCTGGTCCTCTGAGCATGCTTTTCTGGTTATCTATCCCAGTTGGGGATTGTTTTATTTTATAAAGCATACTTTATTGTCATCTCTAGAGATTTGGGATAAGAGCAAAAGACGGCATGCGTGCTCTGGCTAGAGTCTTCTCACATCCTTTCTTGGATCAGCTTAAAAAGGGAAGTGATAGCCTAGGAGCCCAGGAGAGAGAGCAGGAAAGGGAGCCAGCAACTAAAATCTCTCCAACATGTCCCTTTCTGTAGTACAGGCCTGGCTTGGGCTCTGGAGACCATTGCGGAGCAGTGTGTAAATAGAGTTCACTCTTTCCCTCCTCTGTGCTCGGCAGGTCAGGAAGAAGCTGGCCATGGCTCAGGGCCCCCTCCCCCACTTTTTGCTGCTGGAAGCACCCTCTGCATGGCTGGCATTCACATGGGGCCTCCCGGGAAGCACACCCCTGTGTTCTTTGGAGGACCCAGCAACAGGCTCCCCCCACTGCACACTTGCCCTGAAGTGGAAGAGTCCCTTGGGTTCAAACTTTTCTTTTGAATGTATCCTTTATTCTAGCAATTCTGTGCCAGCTGAAAGATGCATTCATTCATTTGTCAAACATTTGGTGAGTGTTGTTGTGCACTAGGTGCTTAGACGAGAAGCGGGGCATACAAAGACAGTTTGCAGGCATCTTGCTCACTGGGGCTTTTCGGCCAGTAGAGAGCAGCCTTAGCATGAGGTCGCAGTGCTTGCGGAATATATGACATGGTGTCACTTCAGCTTGCTGTGGTGGGGAGCTGGATGGACCGGTTGGGGAAGGTTTTATAGAGGACATGAGTCTTAACTGGGTCTTGAAAGGTTAGTGGGCACTACCTGAGCAACATAAAGGGAGAGAGGACACTGGCAAGTGAGGCTTTGAAGTCCAGGCCCCCATTCCAGGCAGTGAGGCCCCAAAAGGTTCTGAACAGGGCATATGTGGCGGCCCTCCTTTTGGGTTTCAGAAGGACCCACCAGGCAGGTGTGAGGAGGGGGGCGTAGGTGGGACAGGCCAGATGTGGGGGCACTGTTCAGGGACTGCTTGGAGCCCCAAGAGCGGCTCAGGGAAGAAGTACCCACAGAGGCGTTTCTGTTTGAACTCTGTGGATACTCGTGTATGCATGCACACAACCACTCACACACTCATTCACACATGCACACCCATGCAGAGCCAGTTATGGAAGCTGCTGGGCCCAAACCGCTGCTCAGGCTGGTGCCACGTCACGCCACCATGGAAGGGTCTTCTTAGGGCCCTGGGGAGAGAGCCCCGGCTGAGCTCGAGAAGGGAAGTGGGGCCCCAGATGATGTAATTGTCCACATCACGTGGCCACCAGGTGGGAACGAGAGACCAGGGTTAATAAGCCAGTGTGTTCGCAGAGGTGCTGAGTCATCCAGGTAACACTTTTCTACTGTGCATGAGAGGGAGACGAAAGTGAGACAAGAAGGGTGGTTTGTCTCCTCCCTCCGACGTGCGTTGTTAATAAAGACTTAGCAGTCAAGGCCACTGGAAAATCATCTTGAAGTGTTTGGCCATCAGCTATTTTTGTGCTGTGACATCACATGTGTCCACTCAGCAGCAAGGCGTGACTCCAAGGCCTGCCGTGTGCCTTCCAAGCTCCCATCCCAGAGATCCAAGGTCCCTGACTCTGAGCCTCGTAATTAGTATCCGGGTCTGGCAGGGGAGTGTCCCACACTTTAGAAATGGCATTATCCAGCACACGGTCAGTGCTAATTATATTCGGGTTGTATCTCCAACAAAGCTCAGCTGAAACCACCCCCCGCTTCTCCTTCATGGTCTTTTCTTGTCGGCAGAGTTGTGATGAAGTGGCATTGTCAGATTTTATTTTGGGTTGAAATGTCTCATTTGGATTTTGGCACAGAAATAATTTTTTTGGACAGTGTTGTAAAACGTCCTTTCAGCTATTTTATTGTAATAGAAAACTAGAAAAAAGTATCTTAACTTTTGCGTATTTTACCCAACAAGGACTCACTGGGTCTGTGTCATGAGCCGAAAACCGTGAGCTGTTATATGGGTCGGGGTGTTTACCACACGAGTGCCCGAACACTTCACTTATCTAGAGTCCACTTCCCGAGGACCCTTGGTTCTCTGGAACACAGCCAACAACAAGAATTTAGTAAAAACAGCCACCAAACTGTCAAAACGTTATCAAAATCCCAACTACCCATGTTTGTCTCTGAGTTCCTCCTTCACGGTCAGTTTACTCTTAACTGAGCTACAATAAAGACAGTCTTGGCCATGGGATGTCCTTTACCCCCAGCAAATTAAAAGTAAGGGTGAAAGGAGAAGCCTTCCAAAAGTAGATACCCTGAAGTTGGAGCAACAGCTGGCAGGCTGACAGTAAAGCATGAGCGATGAGAGTTTACAAAAACAGGAGGAAGAGGAGTCTGTCCACCAAGCCGGACCGAGGGTGGGAGACAGAAGTATGGCCAAAGATGGAGGCCACCGGGAGGAACTGATCCATATGTGACCGTGCAGTACCTTCAGAAAACTTTCTATCCTAGATGATTAAAATGAAAGCAACTTTGAAACTTTGAATGAAAGGAACATTCACTTTTGTGAAACTGTCTTCTCCGAAGGCCACTGCTGCGACACCTGGATAGCTAGCTGTGTCACAGAGGCAGCCCACCCTCATAGTCCAGGCAAGCCCAGGAGAGTCTGCGTTTGTCTGGTCAGCTGCGGGAGGTGAGCGCCGTGCCTTATGTAGAGTAAATGTCAAAAATATATGTGAGCTCCTGAGCTCTAGAAAAAGATGGCATATATTCTCTCTCCCCTGCTCTGCCCCGTCAAATGTAACTAAGTGCCCTGGAAATGATTCAAAAAACAATTGCGATGGGACTGATTAGTTTGTCACCTGTCCCTTTGCTCCCTCTTCCGGAACTCTGATCACATGAGAGATGTGTCTTTTGTCACAGTCCCGCAGACCCCCAAGGCTCTGTTAGTTTGTTTATTTTTTTAGTTTACTTTCTCTCCATGATTCAGACCGAGTTCCATCATTCTGCCTGGTAGCTCATAATTGTTGTCTCTGTCTCCTCTACTGTGCTTTTGAGCCTGTCCACCAAGCTTTTAATTTAAGTTATTTTACTTTTCACTTCTAAAGTTTCTATTTGGTTCTTTAAAAAAAAGTCTTCTCATTTTTTGCTGAAGCTTTCAATTTATTTGCTGAGAGTTTCTATTTTTTCATTGGTTTCAAGTGCATTTGTACTTATGTGTTAAAGCATGTTCATGGAGGCTGTTTTACAGTTGTTATCAGATAATCCTAAACCCTTTGTCACCTCAGTGTTGATATCTCCACTACTGCCCTACTGAGAGGGATGGGAGTGGCTCGTGACTGCTCCTAATGCGGCCCCAGTGGACACCACCGATAGGGGAGAGGAGGCCTTGTGGATGCAGGGCTGGGGTTAGAATCCAGACCTTCCAGGATTCTCCACTGACACCGTGTGGTGGCAGGGGCTGTTCCTTCCTGCTGGGTGGGACAGAAGTCCCAGGTCCCTGCTCAACCTTCTCAGGTGCTGCCTGCTGAGAGTGGATGTCTAGGGCCTCCATTTTGCCTTTGCTCGTACGGGACAGGCAGGGACACAGTCATTTCTATGGCATCAGCTGGAGTAGGGTGATCATTGTCGAAACGTTTGCTGTCTTTCTAGACTGTCCTTTGACTGCACAGGGAAGGCTTCTGCTGGACTTATACCATTGGTATTTTCAGTTTTCTGCCTTATTCAGCTCCAAGTCTGGGGTATATGAAGCAGAAAGTTAACTCAGAGAACTCATCATTGCTCTGTTACTTGGATTTTGAGTTCCCTAGCCTGTCTGTCTTCTCTCCATCCTTCAGGGCCTCTGCTTATTTACTTATCATCTATATCTATCTATCTATCTATCTATCTATCTATCTATCTATCTATCTACCATCTATCAATTATCTATCTATCTATCTATCTATCTATCTATCTATCTATCTATCATCTATCAATCACCTATCTATAATCATCTATCGATCACCTATCGTTTATCTATTGATCATCTATTGATCGTCTATCATCTATCTACCTATCTATCATCTAATTATAATGTCCAGCTGGACTTAACAGGAGGAATGGAGAAATTATCTGTGCTTCATCTTCCCATAAGCTTTTGAAATTCTAGTGTCACATTTTTGATTATAAGTAACTTGCTCATTTTAACTAACTTGTGAGAGGTTCCAGCCTGGTGATTATTAATTTGTAAAAGTGATCAAACTCCAAGTACAAAAAAAAAAAAACATCACTGAAAGGGCTTCTATGTACCATGTACTAATCAGGTGGGTTTTCAGAACTGCGCCTAGCTTCTGTGAGCAAACCTGTCACTGAAACCCTCACGGCGGCATCCTTTTAAAAATCCATACTGGGAAATGCTTTACTCTACTGGGCTTAACTGAGATTAACATCTGAGCATGCTCCTTAACAGAGGTGCTGTTTCTACTCAAACTGTGATTTCTGTCAGGAAACGCGCTCTTGACATTTCTTAAAGGAACACAACCAGCTAATTCATGGTGAACACATATGTGGTTGACTTGGTTTTTCAGACAAAAAAAGAAAAAGGAAATCATGCAGTAAAAATAGTGGGTCTGCCAGGTGTAAGTAGGGTGGTAGGTGATGAAGGATAGAAGAAGAAGTGGTCCCCGACCCAAGAATCTATTGTCTCGTGGGAGAGAGAAACACAGAGAGGTGATGTCAGTGCAGAGTCAGGGGCTAGAGCGGAGGGTGGCAAGGGTCCTAGAGAGACTGCGGGAAGGAGTCACTAGAGGGGAGGGTGATGGGAGCAGGTGTGGGGTGGGTGTGATGGAGAGATGAGAGCTACATCAGAGCTGAAAGTCTGGGGGATGAGATGTTGAAGGAGCAGCATGCATAGCAGTTGTGGATTGGGGAGTCCATCATGGCTGAAGGAGAAGGTGGGTGTGGGGCGAAGTCAGGAAATGTGGGTAGAATACAGGCCGGGACAGAAGATCTGGGTGCTGTGGATTGAGTGAACATTGTTTTTAAAGAAAAACTGATTTTGAGGAAAAAACACTCTTCTGTCTTAGATTTGTAGTTTTGCAGTGTTTAACAAAATGCAAGCAAGACTAGGAGGGTGAAAAAAATGGGAAACCCTGTTCCATGTGGCAGAATGGTGGTGACACCCTCCAAAGGCTTTGCTGAGCTGGGCAAAGAGGAGAGTGGGGCTGGCGGCAGGTGGCTGCATGTGTGGGGGGAAACGTTTTGTGGCGAAGGCGTCCTTCTGATGGTGGGTGGCCCTGGGCGTGCAGGCCCAGGCCCAGGAGGAGCCACAGAAAGGCCCAATTCTCTTCAGCATGATGACGTTTTCACAGAGCTGCACACAGATGTCACAGGCTGCCTTGCAACACAGCGAGTTCCCGTTGTCATAACTGCAAACGTCGCAGACGTTGGCTGGCCGCCTACTGGGTGGGCGACATAGTTTGAAAACTTCGACACGTAGTGAGTAGTAACTGGATGAGATGATATCCTGGGTCCCTTTCTCTTCCAAGAACCTGTCACTCTCTCTGACCCCCGAGGAGGGTCTGGTGTGGCGCTAAGCAGGTGATTGGTAAATGTGTGCCGACAGCTGTGGTGAGAAGCATGCCGGAGTCAAAGCGGAGAGCACATTGGCCTACCTCCACTCACTCCGAGGGCCAGGGGGACGTCACACTTTCTGTGCTGATGTTTCCTCACACAGCCCTCATTCAAGCCCCTCCTGTTCTTTGGCCTTCCCAGGTCAGGACGACGGCGTTGCAGCTGCACTGGGAACCATCTGTGGGTTAGCTGGGTGAATCCTCCCTGCTAATCTAGCTGGGATCACGTCCCTAGGCCTGCCCCAGAATCAATATGTTCCCACTCAGGGTGTTATGACCCAGGGCCGTTCTAACCCATTGCGGGCTTAGTGCTTTGAGAGTTGCGGGGAGCTCAGCCTGCTGTGGAGGTGCACAGGAGCAAAGCTTGCACTGTGCAGGAGACAGTGTGCTCCTGACTGGTTGTTCCCCCAAATATTGATTCTCCCTCTTGCACTCCTTCCCTGACCTTCCACCCACTCCTTCCCTGACTAATAACAGAAATAAAATACACACTAGACAATGTATTGCATATTTATGGTTTTAGAGGCAATGAGATGCATAGTTAACCTCCTCAAGCACCCCAGAAGTAGATTTTATTATTATTTCCATTGGACAGGTGGGGAAACTGAGGCCCAGAGTGACTGGGAACCTCACTCAAGCTGGCTGTGCTGGAGCTTCACTCCCGAGCCAGAGTCATGGAATCTCACTGGTGAGGCCTCATTTGTTCTTGTTTAAATGTTTAATTGAGAGTGTCTTGGCTTTTACAAAATAGAGCAGAGGGTCCCCTGTCCCCACTCTACCCACACTGAGATGTGTAGGGGTGTTAGAAGGCTGAAAAATGCTCCATCGTGAGTTGTGAGGCTGAAGGGATTATTGTAGCTGTATGCGCCCATGGAACCACCACTGAGATCCAGGCATGGGACACGCTCCCCCCAGGGCCTGGCAGAGTTCAGTGACACTGCTCTGATTCTCATCACCAAAGCTTAGCTTTGCCTCTTCTCAAACTCTCTCTAAATGAGAGAGTTTCCTCTTTTATGTCTGTTCAGCATCTGTAAGGTCCATCTACAGGCATGCTGGCAGATTGGCTCTCAAAAAGCAAAAAAAGAGAGAGGAAGAAAAAAGAAAAGAAAAGAAAAGAAAAAGAGAAAGGAAAAAGGGACCGGCTCTGTTTGTAGTGTGTGACCATTTGGGGGCATAAAAATTGCCACCATGGCTGACTCAAAGCCATCAGTGATTTAACAGTTGGCTTGCAAGATTCCAGAATATTTCATGGTCAGCTGGCATGTGTCCCCTGTCCCCCAGATTCATCTGTTCATATTGTGGTGTGTATGTGTAGAGCATCCACTCTCTGAATGGGTATATGTTGGTTCTTTTCATTGTGGCTTTTTGGCAAAAGTCACTGGTTTCCAGAAAGATTCTGCCTACATAGCTCAGACTGCCAGTGGCAGAGGCCTGAGCTGGGCAGAGCCCTGCAGGCCCAACCCTGTGTCTGTGGGCTGCCGACCAGAGTGAGCCGCAGCCCCACAGGCTTGGGAGCACACCTGGTGCCCAGCAGGCACTTGGTAAATGCCCCCTCGACCCCTCCTTTCTCCTTTACACCCAGAAGGTGACTGCACCTTGGTGGCATCATGTGGAGATTGGGGGACCTGAGTCCTCGCAGGACCTCCGGAGTTTGCTGGGTCCCAGAGCACCTGCAGGCCACCTCAGATCTTTTTCCTTTTGGTCTCTTTGAGGGAGGGGAAGGAAGGAGGGAGCAGGAGGAAGGAAGCCCCCTGCCCCCCTGCTCCCCTTGCCGGGACTGCAGGAGGCCTTGTGCCCACAAATAGATGTCTGACCGAGTGGCTGCTGTGGGCCCAGGGAATTGTTCACACATGAAAATGGTATCACTTTCCTGCTTCTAAACAGATTATCAAACCAGGCACCCCCTAGAGAGGTGCCCTGTCTCCAGTGGTCGTGAGAGGGAACCGTGGGAAAGGCTGTCAAAGCAATGACACGAGTGTGACAAAAGAATGTCACAGAGTGACGGTCTATGAGTATATGTGTTTTTTTCGAGGAGAAGGGGATGTCGAGAACTGGCTGTGGAGGAGACTGGACCCTGTCTGTGGCAAGGGCTTGGGGACCTCAGCAAGAACAACACTGAACTCTACAGCCCCAGCCCCTGGCTGGCATCCCCGTGATGAGCTCCTCCTGGAGAGAGGGCAGGAGCTCCTTCTATGCCGTTGGCACTAGCACTGTCTCCTGCCTCCTGCATCACCTGTAAACACCCTGTGTATAGATGAGTAATACAGTATGCCCTGCCTCCTGCCAGCTCACTTCTTGTCCCTCTGATAGCCTCTATTTCCAACCCCATGACCAGCACCACAAATCTGGGAGTTAGGGCCTCCCAGTGAGAACTGCCGGGTTCTGTGACCTCTTGAATCAACTTCTTACATCCCTAGGGCAAAGACGCCTCTTCAAGTCCCCAACAGGGGGCCCCTGCTTGACCACCCTCTGTGGTTCAAGTCTCTAGGGCTTGGGACTCAGCCGCTGTTTCAAGGGGAGGGGGAATGCTGCCTGGGCAGGATTGCAACCTGCGGGTCTGGCCACAAAGCCACCCTGCTCACATTCTGGACGCTGCAGACTAGGAAGGCACCCGTAACTCTTCCTGTGGGCAAGGTGAGGGGTGCTGGGGATCCCTTCCTGCCTGCCACTCATGGTGTGACACGTGGATCTGATCACGCCATCATAGTTTGCTGTCACCCTTTACTGTCACAGACAAGGCTGTGCAGACATTTAAGATCACACGTCTATTCTGCATACCTATTTCCTTATAAGACATATCTAGAAGCCGAATTACTAGATCACAGCGTACAAAAGGCATTGGACTTT
Organism: Eidolon dupreanum; assembly: GCA_028627145.1. Lineage (NCBI taxonomy): Eukaryota > Metazoa > Chordata > Mammalia > Chiroptera > Pteropodidae > Eidolon > Eidolon dupreanum. Next base: position 42,650,011 of record CM053515.1, read on the forward strand.
ATATATAACACTTGTTGCCAAATTGCTCTTGGTGTGGGTTTTGGTGGTGAGTAGTTGCTCTGCTCAGAGCCTTTGTCCTTACAGCTGGAGGCTCTTTCTGAGTTAAGGTGTTGTTCTGATCTTTGGTTAAGGCTAACAGAATACCCGGGGTGTGAGTGTGTGTGCGTGTGTGTGTGTGTGTGTTGGGGGGAGGAAGGGCTGCAGAGTCATCTTCTAGTAAAAAAGAAAGTTCTTGATGGCAGCCCTCTGTCTTTCTGATCAGTTATTTAAATCCTTTGTACATAACAATGCCCAGAGACTGTAAAGAAATTAGAAAACAAACCAGAAAGAAAAAAAGAAAAAGTACCCAAAATATTGTCTGGGACAGAGTTTAGGAGAGGTTTTCCTTTTCTAGTCAAAATGTTTTCATGGCAACAATGGGAGGGGTGGGGCTTTCATCCTTATAAGAGCGTATACCTGATTTTCTTCAATTTCAGGCATGTCAACAGAGACGTTGCCTGTCAATTAACCTCTCTAAGTTGGAAGGTACAAAAGTCCCTTTGTTCCATTTGGAGACCATAATCTAGAGCTGGTCTGTGTATCATTTGGCCCAGGTAGGGTGGTGACTTTCACTCTGAGCTGTGAGCTTTTGTGCCATGCGCCTCTCAACTGTCACACATTGCAGTGGGGCTGCACTGGGATGTATCCCGGGACTATAGTGCTGCTCAGGTGGGTACCCCGTGGGGCACTGGTGCTCCAGCTCTGGCTGACCAAGCAAGAGTATCTTGAATGTAGAGACTCATGATGACCAGGATCCCTGTCACTCAGAGCCCTAGGGAAAGGAGGCGATGGACAATACCTGGTTGCCTTCAAATCCAGCCCTGCACTTACCCATCACACGGGAGGACGTCCACCTGCTTCGTTTCTTTTTTTCTCCTTGGTTGTTGGGAATGGTGACATCAGGAGTCTACTCAGAAGAGTAGGCTGGGGGCCAGGAACCCAGGGCAAGCCTCTCCTGGTGCTCTGACCTGCACGCTCGGTCTAACACATGTTTTATGCACAAAGAACTTTCATGATGATATATTGTTTCTTTTAAAATCAATTTTATAGTTAATGCGTGTTCATTGGGGGAGGTTAGATAAGTAAAAGAGAAAAGTGTTAAGAAAGATGTAAAAATTTAATCTCTTCAATCAGAAAAACACTGCTAAATTCTGTTATGGGCTGAACTGGGTCCCTCCAAATTCATCTTTTGGAGTCCCAACCCCAGGACCTCAGAATGGAAGGTCCCTTATGCGAGGATTAAGTTAAAACGAGGCTGTTAGGGTGGGCTTTGATCCAATCCGAGCAGAGGGTATCCATCTGCTCGTTGATGCCCCAAACAGCACAACATGGGTACGGCACACACATTAGGGCACAGGCCAGTCCCAGGGCCCTCTGCCTCACTCATGGAACCACTAAGCAGCGGAGAACACAGATTGGTCATGTGAGGCCACACATTCCTTCTGAACCCTGGTCCCCTCCCAGGGCCTCAGCTTTGCACTCGGAGGTGGAGGCAGAGTATTTTGTTTCCTCTGCTCTCTGCTGAGTCCCCTTTGTCTGAAACAAGGAACAGGGAATGACCCTGTCACGTGACCTGGGAGGAAACGCCACAGAGGGGAAGAACCTCGAGAACGTTCTCAAGAAATCCTGCTAGATCTACTCAAAAGGAGGAAGGATGGAGAGAGATTTTCGCATTTTAATATAACACAGATTAAATTTTAGACTCTCTCTGTGTGTGTGTATGTTAGTGTGTGTGTTTAATTTGGGTCCTTTAGATGGCAGAAAATTCCAGCATATATTACTAAAAATAAATTCACTTTTCAATGTTTTTGGTGTTTCTTCGAAATGATCAGAAGAAACTTAGTTATGTTATTTTACTTAATATTCTTTCAATGTTTAACATTTGTCTGCTATCCTATCAAGGAGTTTTCAAAACTTTTAGGTGTATAAACACCTGTTTCTGAAACTACTGCATTACATGTTTTCACTTCCCATAGACACCATTTTGGTGACAAGAAACCGTCTGAATAATGTGCAAAACTGAGTTTCTTGGAAGCAATTCTGGGACCTGTCATTCTGTGTGTGTCTGCTCAGCTGGTCCTTCTGGTGGCCTGTCCCTATCCTGTGCTCCCTGGCAAATTCTTCCCCCTTTTGGGGACCAGCTCCAGCACAGTGTCCTGACAGCACCCCCTCCCCGGGGCAGGAGCAGTGGCTGTCACCTGTGTGCCACCCTCTGTTTGAGCATCTCTTTCACTGAGGTGGAGAGATGGGGTCACCTGCATGCCTCCCTCCCTGTGTGGTGAGAATCCAGAGTTTATACAACTCTTAGATGTAGTGCCTACATTTTTAGACCTACAAAATCTGAAAATGTCCTCGAACCCTACTTGTTCACCTGTTGGAAAAGGTGTTCTCCTAGTATGCCTGGTAGACCCTCCACTGGGCCCTGCACTGAACTTGCGCCTGTTCTGATGTAGTCAAACCTGAAAACGGAGCCCTCAGATTCCCCATGGGAGTGGTTTCTTCCCAGGGCCGGGTCTAATTGACCCCTGTCTCCAAGGCTAAGCCAGTGCCAGATGCAAAATGTGTCCGCCAGAATTCACACATCGAAGTCTTGACCCTCAGTACCTCTGAATGTGACCTAATTTAGAAGTAATAGTTGCAGATGTGATTAGTTACGGTGAGATCACACGGGAATCGGGTGGGCCCTTAATCCAGCATCAGGAAATCTGGACGCAGACATTCCCACATGGAGAACAGCATGTGCAGGTGAGGGCAGACTATGGAGGTGAGTTCACAAACTAAGGTACACAGAAGATGCCACTTACCCCCAGGAGCTCAGAGAGGCCTGGACAGACCACCTCTTCCCACCCATCCCCTGCCCCGCCTTGGAGGAATCCCTGCCTGCTGACACCTTCGTCTCAGACATCCAGCCTCTGGAATGGGGAGAAGACATGATTTTGTAATTTTAGCCATTCAGTTTGTGGAACTTTGTTGCGACAACCCAATAAGCTCACACAAGGGATGATTTGAGAGTGTCATATCCAGAATAGTGGGTCCCTTGGAGGAGGGATGCCCAATTGTCCCTTCCATGTCCATGACCACCTTGCATCTGAAGACATAGTGCTGGGCTATCTGACGTGCTTGTCCCCATCACCCCTGGAGACCATGTTTTATAGTGTTTGTCTCCAAGAGTGACCTCTTCTTCTGTGGTTTATTTCCTTCTCCTTTTGTTCCCTCGTCTTCCTGGCAAGTGTACTATCTGCTATTGTGAGGAGAAGGCTGTGCTTAAGTCCGAGCCCCTGGTCCCTGCTGCTACCAGGTGGGAGCCATTGAGTGCGCTCATGGGCCCTGTCTCCTCACAGATGAAAGGGGAGGCGTCCTTCTAGCTTTATTTTCAGCTCACTCTGTAGGCCGTGTCTCCACCACAAGCCTCCAGTGACAGGTGAAGGGAACTACAGAGCCCACGAAGGCTGCTGTGGACTGGATGTGTGTGTCCTTGTACAGGTCACATGTTGAAGCCCCATCCTGACAGGATGGCATTTGGAGCCAAGGCCAGTGGGAGATGAGAAGGTTTAGACGAGGTCATGGGAATGGGGCCTCTTAGCAGAGAAAGAGGTGACCAGAGCCGGCTCTCTCCAGCATGAGGACATGACGAGAAGGTGGCTGTCTGCAATCCAGGAAGGGGCGCTTACCAGACACTGGACCTGCTTCCAACTTGATCTTGGACTTCCAGCCTCCAGACTATAGGAAATAATGTCTGCGGTGGAAGCCACTTCAAAGACACAGGCCCTGCTTTCCTGGTCCCAAATGGCTGAGGGAGCTGCGGGTGGCGGGTTTTCAATCTGGCCACTACAGATTGGCTCAGAATCAGAGTGGAAACGAACAAACAGTGTGTAAAGGAGACGGGCATTCTCCAGCCTCAGTGAGCGGGTTTAGAAACCCAAATACACATGCATTCTCACTGGCCCACAGACTGAGCCAGCTTCATCCTGATCCGGGAGAGCCCATCTGCCGCTTGCCTACCTCAAGTACCTCCTGGCTTGTATTCTGTGCCGGGGTTTCCCCGGGCCACAGAGATGTATCACGGCTGAGACCCTGCGGATAGGAGCATGGCGTCTTGTATGTAATGTGTGGATGTAGTGCCAGTGCTCAGGTGGACAGTCCTGTGGGAGATAACACAGCCAGACAACAGCATGTGGAATGAGGCTGCCAGTCTCATGTGAGCCCTGCAGGACGGGGCGGCAGGAGGCCAGTGGCCCACACGTCCCCGGGGGTCTAGGGAAGAGGGTGGTCTCACCCTGTGAGAGTTGGGACTTCTTGACAGGTGGGGAGAGCTTAGAAAGGGTTGGGGCCAATCTAGTATTTGGGCCATCACAAGCAAACTCTGGAGGCAGCTGGGTGCTGGAGTTCCCTGGGTGGCTTGCAGCGGACTTCTCATGATGAGCATAAGATGGCAAGCACACTCGGGATTTCTGCCACATAGGCAGACAGGGCTCAACTTTGTCTCCCGGGTTCGAGTAGCCCACAAGTCATTGAGGCTGGAAGTGACATCACTGACCAAGCTTAAGGAGGGTTGATTGGGTGGCAGACTGCACTGAGCCAAGGGCAGGAGAAAAAGAACATGCACAAAGCGTGACCCAGGACTCGGGGGCTGGCTGGACACACAGCCTGAAGAAGCAAAGGGCAAAGGAGCCCCCACCGAGCCTCAGATCCCACACAGGTCACCTGCCAAGTGTAACACCTGGCAGTGCTTGTTTTTCTTCCGTAAGTATTAGTATTTTTTAAAATGTCTCCTGCTTTTATAATGAACAGAGGCTGGCTGTATGCAGTGATGGCTGTTTTGTTTATACTTGCTTAATGGTAAATAGCATTAAAAGATATTTTAAGAGAAACCCAGACCAGACTTTGGCAAATGGAGGTAAGATTGAGTGTTTTCTTCAACTACCCTGATTCCCCACGCTGTAAATTTGGGGAGGCCCTTCCCTAAGTCTCTGTGGCCCACAGGTTACAATCCTCTCATGAATTTCAAATTCTCCTTCCTGCAAAAGTACTTAAACCATTTATTTGTTCTGATCCAGAAATCAGAGTCACTCAGTGAACTCCCAAAGTGTCTCAAACCGTGAGAAGTCCCAGGTTAAATGACATGTTTAGAAGTTGCCATAAACGCTTGCGACGCGACATGACAATAAATTTGAGCCATTTTTTCATGGGCAGCTGGATCAGTAGTAAAGGGCATAAACTTAAATATATGTCCTCTTGCCTTTCACGGCCATAAAGATCAATAAGTTTTGTAAAATGTGAAGATAAAGTGGAGACACTTTGAATTTTATGTGAGCTGCCTGCATGATGACGGGAACCACAGTGTAGCCCTGGGAGCAAGGGGTAGTTTCGAGTTGATGGTTTCTCAGCATGAAATATGTTTTTTGGGGAGTGGTATTTCAGAACCAGACAGCATATGGTTCTTACAGCTGGGGTAGTTGGGGTTTTTTACGGTGAAAGATGAGCACACATCGTACAGTTGAGGTCCAGGCACGTTGCTTGTCCCTCGGGAAGCACGGGGCTGGATGGGGAGTGGGAAGGCATGCCTGTGGAAGGTGGCTCTGGACTGAGTCAGCCGGTACCAGAGCACAGAGACTCAGCCTGCCCAGGACTCGGCTGTGACCGCTTGCCGCTTGTCGCTGGGAGCTGATGAGCAGGGATGGGAGATGCCCTCATTGGGAGGTGCCGGGACATGTACTGTCACTGTGCCAGCAGGCGCTTTCTGTCCCCATCCTGCACCCAGACCCGAAGCCTTGCTCTCTGATGCTTGGTTTGAGACCAGGGAGAGCGATGGGGATGGCCATGATAAATCACACCACAAAAGAGCTACTCGCTTTTCCGTCTATACACATTTGAATAGATAATATAGTCATACAGTTTAAAAATCAAATTGTATAAACTTGTGCACAGAAAAAAGTTTCTCTGCCATCCCTCCCACTGGCCCCATAACCGCCTCCTGAATTGGGCAGCTAGTTCTTGTTGGTTTTAGTCTATCTGTCCTTTATGCAAATGCAAAGGAGCAAAGCACCTTGTGCTTTCCCCTTCTTACACGAAAGAAGGCTGCTGTGTCTGCCTTGCTTGGCACCTATTTCCTGGAGACCTTTCAATACCATTGTAATAAAGGCTCCCCTGCTTTGCCTGGCATCAGGGCAGTGCGATGTCCAGGTGACTGTGTTTGGGTCACTTGTCCCAGAGAAGGCCCCTGGCCGACTTGTGCATTTTGCTCTGACAAGCCCTGCTGGATGATGCCACCATGCCCTTGCGCCACACACACACAGGAACAGCCGTGGGACAGATTCTCAAAAGGGGACTTGCTAGGCAAAGCAGAATTCTCCTAACTTGGGTGCATGTCCCAGCTGCCCTCCACGGGGTCATCTCATCAGTAGGGAAGGAGCAGTCTGGCCCCCAGTCTCCCGCCATAATAAACACACGGGCTTCCTGCCTTGGAGTGCTGGTCTGGGTTCAGCGAGCAGGTCTCCCCCAAACCCCAAACATGAGAGACAGAAAAATGCTAATCTGCAGTGTCTGCTGACTTCTGCTGTGTGAGTACTTCCGCTCAGGCTGACATCGAGCTACCGACACCATGTCCCCAGCCGTGGAGCTGGGACATGGCACATCTTTGCATGTGTTCCCAGCGCACAGGCATGAGACATGTGAGCAGCACCAGCAATAGTGAAATGTTGGAGCATAATTAGGAAGTTCCGGGTTTTTGTTCCTGTTTTTTAATATAACTTATTCATTATAAGTTTCTACAGTGAAAGTTTTAGTAAGGGCTGGTCTTAACAACTGGCTTGCTAAATTCCTGAAAATTTACTGATCGGTTCTTGCAAGCCCCGAAGAGCCAACGCTGGTATCAGACTGGTGTTTTGCCAACCCGAAGGGCCCAACACAGTCACCGTAGTTTTGATTTTTCTTATGATGGTTACACGTTTAAGCACCATTTGTATTCGCTTTTCTGCGAAATGTCTGGTCATCTGTTGGGGTTTGTCTTTTCTCTTACTGACTTCAAGTTGCTCCTTATACATTAAGGTGATCGTCTCCCATCTGTGTTGTGAATGATAATGTTTTATCCTAGTTTGCTATTCAACTTCTGTGTTCGCCCATGGCGTTGTTTGTTTGTTTGTTTGTTTGTTTTTGCTATGAAAATGTTATTGTTTTTAAATATAGTTGAACACTTTTTCCATCTTGCATAGTTTTTGAATTTCGAATAATGATTAGAAGCAGTAGGCTTATGTAATTAATTTTTTTCTAATCCTAATTGTGTTTTACACATGTTAATCTGTTTCTTATTCTCTGAGCAGCCTGTACGATTCCTGTATACTCTAGGAATTTGTTATGTGGGATTTCCCCTTTTTTTCTTTTGAGTCAGGTCATTATTTTAAAATGCTTTTCACTCTGTGATGTCACGAAGAGGCATGATATGTTATAGATGGGACACTTTAGCTAAACATGAAGCGCACGCAGAGATCATAAAATATTTGTCAAGTGTCGCATCACTAGTTCATGGTGGTCAATCCACCACTTGTCTCTGACTAGCATTATTTCAGTCCTGCTCCCTTTCCCATCTAGAGGACTCCAGCCTCCATGGAGGATGCTGGTACATGGTTCGTGTTTGAGAAATCGTCATTGAACCACAACTGCCACGGTGCGGACAGCATGGGGATTTTCACATGTGTCTCCAGCACCCTGACAGCACCCTGTGGTGTTGTCAACGCCCACACATTTCGGGGTCACCTGAGGAGCTGCACTGTGGTTTACATGGTGTGACTCTAGGATCCATCGTGTGAGAAGCGGTGCCTCAGTGTATTCGAGAGCTGCTTGACTGTCCGCCATGAACTTTTATTTCCAGCTCCTCATTTTTGGTCCTGGCTTTGGAAGTCAAAGAACTGAATTTTGGTGACAAGAGGTGATTTGTTCCAAACCACCACACGGCTGCTCTAGCTTCTTGGCGTGCCTCTGGCACATGCCCTGTCCTTGATGAGAGGAAGCACATTTGAGATGACACGATTTGCCCAAATCCCTGGATCCTAGGGCCTGTGTCACTGTCTCATCACAGGCATGACCTGATTGGCGATAGCAGGCTGGTTCTCCAGAGGCACTCTCCATGAGTGGTCATGATGGGCAGCAGCCATTTGTGCCCACACTCTCCCCAGTGAGAAGCCTCATTCATCCTCCCCACATTTGCCATTAGAAAAGCCCGTGACAGTGGCCGCAGCCCCACACTGAGACCAAGCCGTCTGCCACCACTTCATTGCTGTGTTCGGGCCTTACCCACCCCATCTGGTGTCACTTTACTACTGTTATTCCACAGAGATGGAAACTGAGGCTCAGAGAGGCTACGGGACTAGTCCAAGGCCAGACACAGGGAACGCCTGAGCCCAGTGGAGAAATAGGCCTGCAGTGACTTAGTGCTTTACCCACTGGACTTGGAATTCCCAAACACGTTTGCTTTGTCATCTTCAGACACAGAAGTCCTCACTTGACGGGAGGCCACATTCCTTCATGTGGTACGACATGCATTTGGAAGTGACTCGTGGCCCTGTCCTCAGGCTGTGCCACCCACTTTTGTTCCAACAGCCTGGAAATTCCCCGCATCTGCAGGAAGGAAGGAGAGGGAGCGTGCTCACTTTTTCTGCCATAACTCATTTTGTTTAGGAAAGCATCGTGTCTTTCGGGAGAGAATTGTAAACACCAGAACGAGAGAACCTCGAAGTGAGCTTGTGAGCTTTCACCAGTTGGCTGTCAGCTTCCTGACCCCAGCAGACAGATGGCCCCTGGGCTCATGGGATGGGCACTGGCTAGGGGCCGCATCTGAGCAGGCTGGCCTGGGCTGGGTGGTGCTTCTCCCCAGCCAGCATGGCAAAGGGCCCATCCCGACAGGCACCTTGGCTTGTGGGTGGACACTGGCACCCACAGTCGGGGGCTGAGGCCGGAGACATAGCCAGGTGTCTTCTGGGAGCCTGGCTCTGCTGTTGGGTGAAACCGGGCCCAGCTTAGGAAATGTCCTCTCACCCAAGAGGAAACCCGATGTCTAAGAACTGATACGACTGGGAGACCGATAAAAATGAGAATGAGACGTAGAGGGTGTAAACAAAGGGCCACGAACTGTTGTTTAAAACATCGTCTTCCTGACTCTCTGATGATGAATATTTCACAAGAAAACTTCGAAAAGGAAATAAAAAATCTCTTGCAATCATTCCACCCTGAGATTTAACTCTATTTTAAGAATCTGTCCTGGAGATCATATTGTCTCGTAACTTGGCCTCAGCTGGGTAAACGGGGTTACTTGCAACCCCTGTTTCATGACATGTTCTCATAAAAAATGTTTCTTTTGGTTTGTTGTTTTGAATAATGAACATTTCCATCCAGTGACAACTGACAACGACCTGTAAAACCTTCAGTCTCAATCTTTTCCCTATATACCCACCTCTCTATCCACATGTGCTTTTTGCTTACTTGAATTCGCGATGTCTATGTGCCTTTGTGATAGGGTTCCATCCCTGCACTGCCTTGTGACTGCGGGATGGGCTTCCCATTTGTTTCTTTCTGGGGAAGTGCTGCCAAGGTCGGGAGAGTACCTGTAGACACTCCTCATTCATCTCTGGGGCTTCAGTAAAACCACAGTGAGCCTGGGCAGGTATCCAATTGGCTTATCCTTGAGGGGCTCCGGTCAGCTGTGGCCTCCATGCATCACTGTGGTCAAGCGTGCATCTTTCCATCTGAGTCTCCACCACCTGATTTATGAAATTCACATGTTTTTCAAATTACTTGTTAGAAATGTAAAAAGCTGCCATTGTCACTATGGACTTGAAAGCCCTTCGCGGCCTGCTCCAGAGTCAAGGTACTCACCATCTTGCCTCTTGTCACTGCTTTCATCCTTCGGCTGCTCTTCAGTGGTCTTCCCCCTCTGTTCTGGGATTCCTCTGAAGTTTCAGACCAGGATTTTGAATGTGTTCACATCACAGACTTCATCATGGAGATGGCTCAGGACCTCTCAAGAACCAGTTGAGCTGGGTCGTGGGTGTGGGAGGGAACTTCTCCTGCTCCTCTGTCAGATTTCCCAGCTCCTCTCCACCCTATGTCCCCATGCGTCTGCTTCCATCTGGAGTGTGAGGCAGAGAGGTATCCAATTGTGAATGGGTCCCCTGTCTTCTCTAGTGAATGTCTTATCTGGTGGATGCTGGAAGGTTTCATGAGTGTATGTATGATTTTTTTTTTATGCTCATTGAGATTGATAGCAGGGAAATGGTAAAAATTTCACAACATTGCTACAAATAAATGATAAAAAGATAAATAAATAAAATCAACAAACGTAAGAAAAGAAAACTCAGCAAAAAAAGTCCCAAAACACAACACTTTTCAATTGTGGTAACATTTCTGCAAAACTCACCTGGGCTTTGACTGTCTGCTCTTATTACAGGTGCATAGGGTTGGGCTTCATTTCTCTTTGGTCATATACTGTCCTTGTCCCCATCTTTTGTGCACATGGCTTCTGCCTCTTAGACCAGACCAGAGCTTCCTATGCAGATGTGTGAGGGTCAGGCCAGGCCTGGGCACAGGACAGGAGCAGAGTGAGGGGCCCTGAGGGGCACTTGGTAGCATCTGTGAGTTCACTGCATGGTCTAGGCGCCCTGACAAACCAGAGGAGACAGCCCGAGCTCCGGCCTAGCCCCACCGCGTAACAGCTGTGTCACCTTGGGAAAATCAGCCCACCTGTCAAAGCCTCCACGTCATACTGATCAAGTAGAGTGAATAACAGTCTCCATATGTTCCCTTTGTTGTGATGGATTAGATGAGACCAGGTACATGATGTGTCACCATGGTGACTGGCAAAACTAAGTATTTTTCTTATTTTTAATAAGGCAAAAGTGCTAGAGGAAGGGCTGTCCCCCGCCAGGGTCAGTAGGCCACCTTCCCCGTCCAGATGCTGTGTCCTGGTATCCTGCACCCGCCCTGCTCCTGGCCTGAGCCTTTGCACCTGGTCTTGGCTGCAGCTTGTGCCTCCCCACAAGGTTGGCCCCTGGATGCTGTCCTGACACCTCTGCACAGTTCTACCTCTGGGGACAGCCCCACGCTACGCACCAGGGCCCCTGGGTCCATGCTCTTGTCTGCACTCACCACGGGCTGAGATGCAAGTGCCTTGGAGTGGGGAATACGGTGTTCCCCCCGAGTCCCCGGCCCTTGACAGGCAGCTGGCTGCAGGGTATCCCACGATGCTTGTCAGCCCAAGGCATGGGGCGCGGAGCAAGGCCAGTGAGGAGGTGGATGGCTCACTCTCCTTCCTTGGTGAACCTGGCTTTCGTAGACAGTTCCTTTTTAGCTAGGAGTCTTGAGCAATTAATGTCTTAGCACCTCTGTTTTCTATCGAATGACCCCTCAGTTGAGGCCAAAAACACATCCACCTTTCAATAGTGTCAATAATTTCCTTTCAGGGTTTTTCAGTTAGATTCAAAACAGTCCACCTGAACAAACGTTTGCATGGTGCTCATTGAACACTGGGTACTGTTACGTGCACGTTGAAAAGAGAAAGGTCATGATCCTGCCTGGACAGAATTCACACTCTACAAGGCTGTGAATTGCTGAGCACCTAACCAACAAATACGTGGGGAAATTTAACTGTGACAAGTGCGACCAAGACCACCACCACCACCACCACAGAAGGAAAGTAGAACAGGCTGTGATGGGTGATGATGTTTGTGGAGGATACAGCTTAGGTGGTGAGGGGCAGCTGCCCTGTGGAGATTCAGGAAAGGGCAGCCTAGCAAAGGGGTGGCAAGTGCAAAGGCCCTGGGGCAGCAGAGCCTGTGCTTCAGGGACAGAACGGGGGCCAGTGCACCAGAGCACAGGGGAAGGAGGCTGGGGCTAGGTGCCGGATGGGCACTGATTGCATAGGGTGCCATATTTCGTCAGTGGCTCAATGCAGGGGACCCTCTTTGGACTCAGCGTGTGGGTGCTGATGGCTACTTTGAACTCCAAATTCTTGAGCATCCATCCAGAGCAAAGGGCTACTCTGAAACCGAAAGAGATGCCCTCTTTAAAATCTGTAAAAACAGGTGCCAAACTGAGAAAATTTCAAAATGAGCATTCTGGGGAGAGCGTGTTTCCTCCGTTCGCCTTCTGGCATGACATCTGAAAAACCACAGAAGGACACTGGAGCTTTGGGAGGGAGAATTGAAGAACTTTCAGATAAGACATCAGTTCCCTTATTTCAAATAAGAAGGGAGCAGCATTGGCACAAACCTTGGGTTACCTTTCTCTTGTGCCAAGTTGAGAACCAGCACGTGCTGCCAACACCACCAAACCTCATCCTAGATGTGTCGGGTATCCATTAAAGCTCCAGACTACGTGTGTGCAAGCTACGAGGGACCACAGATTAGACACCATCTTAAATGAGGACGAAGTCCAACACTTTCCGGAAGAGCTGTGGGGGATGGAGTTGGTGCATGGAAGACAGGTTGTCAACTCAGAAAGTCTTTTGTGAAGGGAAAATGGTCAGTGTCATTAAGCCTTTGGGGAAATGCATGTTAGATCATGATGACGTGTCATGGCACAGATACGGGAGTTGCTGAAGTAGAAAATAACTAGTGCCATCTCTGTGCTCTAGCAAGGATGTGGAGGGCCTGGATCACTCCTATGATGCTGAGTGAAAGCAGCCACGCCCCAAAGGTCATAATCATACAGAATGGCAAGTGCAAAGGCCCTGGGGTAGCAGTATGTGCAAGTTGTGTGATGTGGTTCCATTTATATGATATTCTTGAAACGATAGTTATACAAATGGAGAAAAGATTTGTGAATGCTTTATTTCCTACAACTACACAGGAATCTTTGGTTAGCTTGAATTAGAAAGTTTAATTCAAAAAATGCTGAAAAAGAGCGGTCTCCTGCCACAGCCTTCCCCATCCCATACAGCCATTTTCATCAGTTTTTGTTGGATTGCTTTGGCATTGATTTCCATGTTTTTATATAACACATTTGACTGCTAATATTTATTATTGATGGTAATCTTAGGTAGGTCTATGTCTCCTGATACTTTCGAGTAGTTAAAAAAATAAATTATTATCTGAAAAAGTAGAACATTCACTTAAAACAGAATTGCTCCTGTTTGGGGCATTTCCTTCTACTTTCTGTGTCATTTTTGCTGTATCTCTTGGGTTGGATGTGTCTGTTTGGGAGTCCCCAGCACTGAGCGCATTCCTCAGTGTTGGATAACTGGGATCCCATCTTCTTATTTATGAATTAGGGTCTGTAATTCTGATTGGAAGCACCATGAGTTTGTGGGTGGGGAGGGGGCAAGCTTACTAGTGGTTGGACTTTGCTGCAAGGGTGACTCTCATTAGTGGACTCTAAGCGTCATGTGTGGATGTCCTCCAGCCTGGCCAGGGGTGGGGTTGGGGAGGACGGGAGGGCACCTCCTGGCTGCCTGGTGCCGGGTCAGCATCAGGGAAGGGGGCACCATTTTCATCTGTGCGTCTCACATCTGATCACGACTGAGCACATGACAGTTTTCCACTTTCTGAGGGATGTGTGAGGGGGGTGCCTGGCCCTGGGGGTTGAGGAGGGCATCTGGAGGGCCTACAACTCTATGCACAGACCTCTGTCCAGGCCCTCTTTCTGCCAACACCCCTTCTTCCTTGGGGACCTGGAGGCCCTGGCAGAGTCCATAGGAGTCCGTGCTCTTCCCAGTAGCACTGTCTCTCTGAGGGCACAGAGGTGACAACTTCCTCACTCTCCTTCCCACCAGTTCCCTCCTGTCTTTGTCATTTCACACGTGACCCCTTTGTTTGCATGTTTTTCATCATTTATTGGGGTTTAGGAAACAGAGATGATCAATGTGTGAGCATACCTAGGATTTCGCCGTACGCAGCCGAGCACCTGTCATGTGTCCTGTGTTTCCAGATGCCATCGCTCATTTCATAGCAGCATTTACAGAGCAAAGGAACCATTGCCACATCCATCATTGGATGCATTCTGATTGTGACACGAGCAGGCATTTCTCTTGGAACAGAGAAAACCCAGGAAGCCATGTGTCCCTGTGCGTCTGAGCTTCCCACGGGGTTTCCCTTCTTTGGAGACCGGGAAGGGCTGCTTGCCCAAAAGGTAGGGGCATGAGCAAAAGAGGGGCTTCAAGGGACCGAGAAGCGGGCTCCCTGCTCACATTCCCACACCCACTTTTTATCGTCGAGTTCACCACCATTCTTTCTCTCAGAAACAGCAACCCAACTTTTAGGAGTTGATTTCAAATACAGAGAATAGAGTGTGAACCAGGCAGCAAGCAGATGTGTTGACTGATGGGTGATCTGCAGGGAGAGGTGATGGGAGGCTTTCATGACTTCGACCCCACCCCCCACACCCGGCAGTGTGACCACACACAGGGCTGCCTGGGCAGCACTGCCTCTGGGTGGTCACACCGATCTCAAGTGGAGTGTTGAAGGTGTGGCGTAAGCCTTCATGTGGAAGCAGAGGAGTGGGGCTGGGGAGGCCAGATTGGGTCTGATTTTTGCTTACTTATACTTTTCACATGTTGTGTATCATGAGCATGGAATTCCTTGACGACAAAAGAGTAAGGCAGTGCAGAATGAAATTTCAAGTCTTGTCTCTCATGCCTGGGTTTGGTCTTTGGAGCCTAGTTTACTTGTCTATTAACTAGGGACAATGACAACAACACCTAACTCAGAGGCTAGGCGATAGTAGGACATAGGTCCCTGGCACGGTGCCAACCTGGGGCAGAAACCTGATAACAATTTCATGTCACTGGTGGCTGTCCTCGTGTGACCTGTCCTGAGCTGTGAAATTATCTGTGTGCCGAGGGCATGTGGCATGTGGGATGGCTCGCAGTACACGAGGACGACTATATCATGGCACCTTTGAGGGGAGAGTGTGGTACATGTCACACCTACACAACAAGCGGATAAATAGACCTATTTCTAGGGTTGACAGAGTTAGCAAAAAACAAACAGGATACCCAGTTAGATTTGAATATCAGATGAACAACAAGTAATTTTTTTTTGTATAAATAAGCCTTATGGCAGGTGAGAGCAGATGGCTGCCTTCCTGCTGTGTCCTCACATGGCAGAGAGAGGGTGACTTGTGGTCTCTTCCTCTTATACAGTGCTCACCCCATCACAAGGGCCTCGCCCTCACAACCTCATCTAAACCTCATCACCTCCCAACACCACACTGGGGGTTAGGGCTTCCCTGTCTGAATTCGGGGGATACAATGTCATGAAACAGAGAAGGGCTCCCTGGGAGAATCCCACCACAGAGGCCGCTCTGGGCTGGGGGCCCACGCCACCTAGTTCCTCAGAGACTGTGGGACATGATGGTAGGCCCTCCACGCCCCTGGCATGGCCTTTGCCTGTGTGGTCCCTGGCATGGCTACTTGCAGGCACTCTGGGAGAAGCGGCAGCAGGGCACAGGAATGAATTGCGGTGAGGCTCTAGGAGGAGACTGGGCTGACCCCTTGGCACTGGGGTTTCCTGGGGAGGCTCAGGGATACCCTGGCCATGGGGCTGCTGCCAGTGAAGTGACCATTAGCTGGATATGTAGGACCTTGCGTCCCCATGGCCAGGGCCATCTACAAGAGAGAGACATGAACATTGAAGTTATTGCCGAGTGGTGAGTCCATCTTCCACCAGGAAAGACTGAGGCACCTGCTGGGCGTGACCCAGGGAGGGGCCTGGGGACTGCAGACCCTGCCCCCTAACCCTGAGAGGATGCTACCTCATGGAAAAGGGAGCTGGGGACTGTCCTAAGGCTACAAAATGCACAAGCACTCAGCGGGGGACCACCCTAGCCTCTCCCTGGAGACTCCATGCCCACACACCGTGTGCTCAGCCACTGGTCTGCTGGGTGTTCTCTTGAGATGGGACCTCAGGGGCAGGGAAGGACTGCATGTGCCAGCTGGAGAGCACACAGTTCACAGCACTTCCTGACTCCTATAGCCCGTCATGCGTCCGATGACAGCCCATTCTCTCAGAAAGTGACTGTGCAGCTTAGGGCATTCACGCACAGACCAGCCCCCCGCCAGGGGAGATGAGTGTTTCTGTTGCATGAGACTTGTGGACAGAGGAGCACCTGGTAAACTGTCTGCACACGTGGTCCACACATGTCCACTCACTGGGCAGCGAACTTGGCTAAGAGTGGTTGTGTAGAAAGATGACTTTTGTGGTCTTTTTTTGCAAAAGGTATCAAAAAGCAGAGCTTACCCTGAAACTGGAGAGTGATTCTGCGTTAGCCTACTTTTGTGGGTTTCAGCGCCCATCCGTGGGCAGAGTGCAAGTGCCCCCCACCTTCCCATGCATTTATAAAGAAACCTCCTACGTGGCGCTATTAAAACCCAAACTTACTCATATGCCGAGTCAGGGTAGAGTGACATTTCTGTCACATGTGCCTGCTGAATGAATTCTGAAGTGACAGGCCTAGAAAATGAAACTACTCAGAAAGAATATGAAAATGATTTTAAAAGGTGCTGAGAGAGAGTCTGTGTGTGTGGAGGCGGGTGGGAGTGGAATGTCAACGCCTGGGCAGTCCAAGACCTCCAGATTGTCATGGCAAGTGCACGACTTTGAGAGCTAATGTGGGAATAAAGGAGCCAGAGCCACAGAGGTGACCTACCATCGTGGACACCATGGGGCTTCCCTTTTTGGTCAACAGGCCACGTGTCAACACATGGATTTCTGGCTGCCTGTTGATGACATGGGTGTGATCAATACCCTGGCTGTGGGTCCCTACTCTACTATTTGCTAGCTGTGTGGCCTGGGGCAAGTTGGTTAACCAGCCTGAGCCTGGGTTTCCTTGCCTGTAACATGCAGATAATAATAGTGATTATTACCCCACTCTCCACCCTTAATCACTATCCTTGGTCATAACAGCCTCCACCTCTGACCTGTGTATCTTTGCCATTTACTTAGCTACGTAAGTATTTATTACCAGTTGTGTGCCGAGCACCCATGGATCCACCACCCAAATAAAAACTATGACTAAGACAGTGACCTGTGTCTCACTATGTGGTCCCCAGTATCTCATTCACTCCTTCCCTCCACTGCAGAATTCATTGTCACCTTGAGTCCTGGGCTTCCCTTTAGTTGGTTTTATGCTTCTGTGTGTGTTTTTAGAAGGTGTGTATATACTTTTTTATTTTTTTTATCTTAACTGTTTTAACTTCATAACAATGGTATGCTACATGTAACTTTTGGGGACTTGAATTTTCACTTAAATGTTACATTGCGATGATCCATCTATAGAACTGTGTTACTGTAATTTACTTGCTCTGACTGCCACTTCACAGAAAGTGAATATTCCACAGTGCAGTCATCCCTGTCCCCTCTAGGGGCACTAGGAAGGAGGGGTCCTGATGTGTGTTAGCTACAGCAGGCCTCGGCAATCACACTCGTGCACATCTGCTGTTACACAAGCCTAAGCGTTTCCCTTTGCTCTGAACTTTGAAAGGGGACCATGACAGAGAACACGTGAAATTACAGCTTTAGGAAGAAACACCAAACCCTCTTCTAAAATGTTTGCACTGGTCTGCAATGCTGTGCGACCCACCCTCTCCAACATTTAACAGTGCTAGATTTTCACTTTCTGCACACTAAGTGGGTACAAATTTATCTCGCTGTGATCATGATTTGTGTTTTTCTTTGAGAATCTCTGTAGATTTACTGGGCATATATGTTCCCTCTTCCGTGAAACACTTCTTGGAGTCTTTTCCTCATGATTATCTTGGGTTGTTTGTAAAAACAACATTGATTGGTAGCAGTTTTGTGTCTATCATCGTTGCTAAATCTTTGTGGTTGATATTTTGAACAGCTTATTCCAGTTTCTATTCTATTTTTTCATGTCGTAAAAGTATGTCTTGGTGAACAAAAGTTCTTGATTTTGACATAGTTAAATTTATAATTTTATAGTCAATTTTATGTGTGTATCTAAGAAAATCTTTAGCTACTGAAAGGCACAAGTGATAGCCACACAAGATCCATGAATTCTGAAGTTTGTTTTTGATGTTTAACTCCTTAACCTGTCTGGGGTTATTTTCCAGACATAGTTTGAAGGCTATAGCCAAGTTCTTTCCTCCCCTTCCCCGCCCCACAGATAACTATTATTTTTCCAGCTCCACTTATTGACCGGTCTCTCCTCTCCTCACTGACTTTCTTTGTCCTCTGTGACCTACTAAAATTGTTTATATGCATGGGTCTTCTTCCGGGATCTCACTCTCGTTCTGGGGTCAATTTTCCTGTCCACGAATCAATACTATAGTGTGTCGATTGCTGCAGATCACGAAAGTCCAGGTGTCTCGTAAAGTCAGTTCCTCTGAAACTGTTCACTGAAACTATTGTAAGTGGTGTCTCTTTAATTAGTTCTTTGATGCATATACACTTTATATCTTCACTAAATTTTATTATTTCTAATACTTTGTAGATTTTTGGAATGTTTGAGTGTAAACAATCATATCTTATGCAGAGAGTGACAGTTTTACTTCCTTCATAAGATTATCTTAGGGGTGAATTGGGGTTATGCAAATAGAGCAAGCAGTTGGCAGTTACTAAGCGCTCAATAAACGCCTCTGTTTACTGACATTATTGTAATTACTAATCCATGGAGGGATTTCAGAAATTGTCTTAACCAGTTTTCATGTGTTAAAGAAAGAAAGAATCCAAGAACAGTCGAACAATCCAAAAACTGCTCGGCGTTGTCGCGGGGCTCAGGGAACCTGAGTCTCTGGGCTGTGGTCAGGTGTCCTTTGTTTTCTCCCCAATCTCCCCTCAGTGTGGCTTCTGTCTGGCATAAACTCCTGCCACAGGGGTGTTTCTGTGAGTGAGCTTCCCAGCACAGCCACAGCAAACATTTATTAAATCAGTAGCACAAATTAAGCTCCTTCTGTGTGCACACATTTCTGGCAGAGGAAAAAATGTAACACTGCAGCTCAGATGTGCAGGAAAATGGTAACTTGTTTCATTTTAAGAATTCTCTATGGTGATCTCATCCTTTCCTGCTGATGGCAGTTGGGATGGTGGAGTACCTTAAACTTGGCTGCTAAAAGCAACTTGAACTCTGTTGGTTTAAATCACTTTCTTTTGGATAAATGCATGGTTAAATCAAACTCAGATTTCCTCCTCAAAATGTGTCCCTATCCCCCCCGCCCAGGATGGCAGTTTGTAAGAGAGAGAAGTTTGTGGATTCTTATGCTGTGCTGAGGCCTCTGAATTCATCCAGCCTTCAGGACTCACTGGGCATTGGTTGGGCTGGGGCTGGCCTCCTTGTCTTTAAACACCTAGTACTGGGCACCACTGGCTCTGGAGCAACACCCCAAAGTCGGGAGAGAGGCTCAGCTTACAAAACTTCTGGAAATTGAAAGGAACCATATTAGGGAAACATACCTGGTGTTACACAGGAGGAAAATAGCACTTTATTCATCCAGAAATATATATTGGGCACCCAACTCCTTCTGTTGGTCTGAGCGAGCTGGGCAGGCCCTCCAGAGGGGCCTTTGAGCTGAGTCCAGAGAACTAATTGAAATTTGAGCAGGGGCTTCAAGAGAGAAGGGGAAGCAAAGTGTTCACAGAAAGCCGTGTTGATCAGTTAAATTTTAAGGCCATCAGGATGAGGTTTCCAGAGGCCATCATGGGAGTTTGGGTCAGGTCCTGGAATGGTGGACATAGGGGAACCATCACAGGTGACAGAGAGCTAATCCTTTAGGACAGCGGTCCCCAACCTTTTTGGCACCAAGGACCAGGGCTCCTTATGAGAATGTCATATATGATGATCTGAGGTGGAGCTGAGGCGGTGATGTTAGTGTTGGGGAGTGGCTGCAAATACACATAAAGCTTTGCTTGCTTGCCCACCACTTACTTCCTGCTGTGTGGCCCAGTTCCTAACAGGCCACCGACTGGTACCAGTTTGTGAAGTGGTGCAGAAGGTAGGCAGGAGCCAGACACTTTGTTCAGGGGGTGAACGAAGCTGTTGGGGGGCAGAGGTGGGCCCTGTGCTGGGCACACTGGTGCATGCGCAGAGCACGTGCCATAACCATTGCGATGGGGTCACTGTGTATAGCACGTGCCGTCATGTAACACATGTGCTTGTGTGTGTTTCATGTGTACTCTTGGAAATGAACACACATAACTTAGTAATCTTCCTTCCTATTTGAGAACAGTATACTGAACATTTGAAATGCCTCACGCTTCCTTGAGAACTAATAGATCCTAGGCACTGTTCCCAGCTCTTCAAATGTTAATCAGTTCTCCTCACCAGCCACTGCCGCCCGGCCTCCCCCCACCTGATGATAGAGGCGCTTTTTTGTGGGTTACCCCTGTCTCCTGTGTGGGAACTCTGGTGCCTGGAGAGGTGGGTCACACCTGAAGTCACATGATGACCCCAGGAGTTCTAGAAGGTAGCTCACAACAGACTTCCTTTAAACAAAATCTCATTCAGGCATTCAAGACACACCTCTTTTCACAAAGTGGGGCTCACACCTTTTTTGGAAAAGGGCAGTGGATACACTCAGCAGGTGGGGTGCCTGGCATGGCCAAGGTCACCTTCACATGAGCTGTCATCAACTTCCTCCCTTGTTTTGCACCATACTCTCTCCCTCAACCCTCTCTCAGCCCATTACACTGACCCCACAAAACATTTGTCTGGTTTCTGGCAAAGCATCTTGTCTCCCTACAAGGCTATTATCATTGGAACTGACAAGTATTTTAAAGTGACACCATTCCTGCTCCAGGCAGGTGTCTTCCACTTCTTTCTGGAGAGTTTGACCCTTCAGGAATGTTTGTCTTTTTAGTTTTCCTAACTCAGTTAATATATTCTCTTCATCTGTATCCATTCATTTTAGGGACTTGCCTTTGATGATGGGAAAGGTTCACTAAGGATGCGAAGGTCCCACAGAGAGCCCACCAGGTCTGTGTATGGGGGTGGGGAGCGCAGTTCAATCCCACTCACACTTGGGGCCCCTGCTGTGTCCAGACCCTCCCAGACCTGCCCTCAGGGAGGGAGGTGGGTCTGCGTTGCAGGGGCAAGGGAGAGGAGTGTTCCTTCTGTGTTTCTCAGTAGCGTCACTTTTTTTCTCAGTCAAGAATTTGATAATATTTTGTTGATTGTCAATAGTCAAATTTCGAGATTATTTCTTTGAAGGGTGTTTTTGAAAGTGGAGGCTTGGCTGCTTCTTGTGGCAGTGTGTCCTCAGGTGCTCTGTGAACAGTGGTTTGGATGGTGAGGGTGACATCTGCCTCTGGAGCATGTCTGCTAAATGGGAGGTGCTGTGCTATGTGCCTGCTACCTGGAATCCCTGAGGGGGAAGCAGAGCGGAGAAGAAGAGAAGAAGAGAGAGGAGAGAAGAGGGGAGAAGAAAGAGAGGGGAGGGGAGGTGGGAGGCGAGGGGAGAAGAAGGGGAAGAGAGGGGAGGGGAGGAGAGGGGAGTGTAGATGAGACTAGAAGGCAGTAACACTGTGGTTTCTATTTTGCAAGACAAAAACCTCGTGATTTAGGTATCTGCCAACAAACTTAAGAAGTTAAAGGAAGCTGAGTCTTGAACTAGATAACTGTCTGATAAGGCAGAGGAAGGCCTTCGCTATCTCTTTTTTAATATTTCATTTTAAAATCTCAAACATATGCAAAAATAGAGAGAATACTATAATGAGCCCCTACATATCCATCACCTGGCTTCAACAATGATCAACTTAGAGTCACTTCTGTTTCATCTGTAACCCCACCTTGCCACTCTCTGGATTTTTTTTACAGAGCAAATCCCAAACATTATATCATGTGATCTGTAAATATTCCAATATGTATCTCTAAAATATAAGAACTCTTGTTTTTCTTAAACATAATCACAGTGATTATGATTTTAAGAAAAATCAAAACAATATGTTCAAAAAAAGCAACTCCTAGCATTCCCAGCCCTTTGGTGCCTTAAGTTTTAGATGACAGGCTGTCCGTTAAAGCCCACTTTGCCATCTGACCCTCAGGGCGGGAAGCAGCTCCTGGGGAGGTGGGAGGTGCCATTAGCCAGGGCAGCACTTCTCAGCCATCACCCCTCTGGATTCCTGTTTGTCCTCTGACCTGGAGTCCTGCCCTCATTCTAGATGTTGTCCACCTGACCTTCCTGCATACGAATGGTCCCCATACACGGCTGCAGAACAGCCTCGAGAGCAATGAGGTGGGACTGAGAACAGAGCTGCTATCAGAGCAGCAGCTTGAAGGGCAAGTATCTGCCATGCCTCCCCACTGAGAGAGAGCAGGACTTGCCTCTGACCGCCAGATCTCCTTAGCGGACTGCCACCGAAACAGGGGACAGCTGTCTGCAGAGATGCCCTAGATAATAGATATGAATTGCAAATACGTGACGACCCCATTAACTTGTAACTTGTAACTTTTAAATTAGGAAGTTTGAGGTTATCCTGCTCAAGCTTAAGAGCTGGTTTAATTTTCCACAGCAGTCGGCTTGAGAATGGCAGTGCTCCTTTCTCCGGGTGTCACAGGGCTGCCGGAGCACTGTGACTGCGTGGGCTCCTGGGTGTGAGGTCATGGTGGCGAGAGGGAGTTGGCTCTTTGCCTACTGGGTCAGGTGTTTCTGAGAAGCTTTTTCTCCAGGGTTTACAGTGAGTTTCAGGGGTGAATGAACCGTTTCAGATGATCAGAAAGATATGCTCTCTCAGTGCCACCCAAAGAGTCATCTTCCTTCTATAGTTGCATTAACGTTCGAGTTTGCTGCTAGAGCAGGGGCCGGTCCATTACATTTTATTCAATGACAGGAGTGTTTTGCTCAAGTTCTAATGTCTAATAAGAGTCATTTTCTTTCTGAGGGCGTGTTATCAGTTTTATGAATATATGCTCTATGTTTCATTAGCATTCTTCTAGCAAAACACGATTCTGAGTCATTTCTGAAATATCTGCTCTCGCCTGCAAGTTGTTTCTCAGTTTTTTACAAAATTTGCCTCTTCTACTTACTGGCAGAAAAGTTTAATACCACACAAGCCTAAAATGGGCATGCTGAGAAAGCACACGGCCCACCTATGGGTTGTGGCCACGGTGTATGGTTCTCCGGACGACAGCCTTGGTCAAGGTTAGTCCAGCTCCAGGCAGAGCCCTAGAAGGAAGAAGTGAGTCGAGGGCTGGAGGTAAAGATCTCTAAGAGGGACAGTCATTACTGGGCTTTCTCAGGCTATTGAGCCAGGGTGAGCCTTGGAGAGCTTGTCAGAGGATGTCCAGTGAAGAGGAATGGGAAGTTGGAAGTGTCGTGTGAAGAGGTGCTTTACGAATCACATCAGAGCACTTTGAGCTGCAGCCTCATGGCAGTTTAAAACCCACTCTCTTGTGCTGAATGGAGAGCAGGTTGGGTCCAGCCTGTCCTCTGTCCCCTGTCCCTTGCCCCAGGGGGATGCTTCTTCTGCAATGAACAGGAAAGGATGTTCTTTGCCGTCCTAGCTGTACTGTGTTTCTCTTGCCTGGAGGTGTCTGGGTCTCCTGTCTGTCTGATTACAGTGGCAGGTGTCTGACTCACCTCTCAGAGGCCCCTCCAAACACAGCCCAGTCTGCCCTGTGCTCACCGGCCTCTCACGGTGTCCATGGCAGTGATGCCTTCTGCTTGTCTGTCCACAGAGATCACATTTGTTTTAGTGACTTACTTTTGAAGGGCACTGTGGGACAGGCACAGCATGTGACTGAGGAACCAGAGGTAGATGCTCCAGGCCCTCTGAGTCCTTACTGGTGAGATGGAGGCTCGGGACAGGGTTCCCTCTTCCTCTGTGCGTAGTCTTTGACAAATGCATCTCAGCACACACCCATGAAAGACTGCCAAGAGCTTCTGGAAACTTCTGGCCCATGGAGGCCACCTGAACAGACCCTCTCCAGTATAAACAGAGTTGTTTTCAGTGGCTCAGTCCTTGGCAGCACAAGTCTGTAGTGGGAGGCCGGATGTCCTGCGGCAGGACATGAAGATGGAGTTCCTGCATTACCTCCAACCCTAGTATCCCAAGACAGTTTTTCTGGCTTCTTCTTGGACCCTTGTGAAAAACTGGGTGTGACTGCTTAAAAGTGTCACTGATTGGCCCTCCCAGCTTGTGTGTCGCTGACAGAGCGACACCTCTCAGAGCC
This sequence comes from Eidolon dupreanum, assembly GCA_028627145.1. Classification (NCBI taxonomy): domain Eukaryota; kingdom Metazoa; phylum Chordata; class Mammalia; order Chiroptera; family Pteropodidae; genus Eidolon; species Eidolon dupreanum. The sequence goes on from CM053515.1 coordinate 42,674,158, forward strand.
CAGAGGAAAGTGCCAAGTCTGGCAGAGCTGATCCTTTCCTGCCACTAGGAGAGACCAAAGATGAACTGGAGGTGCTCTGCCACCTTTGGAAGAAGCATGGGTGCTCTGGAGACGAGCTTAGGTGAGGAGGGGTGGGTGCGAGTCCCTTCACCTTTACCACCACAGCCCTGATCGGGGCGGTGAAACTTGTCAGCCTAGTTACCTGCCACTTGCAGACACATTTTCAGGCGTAGGAGCTTGGGGTCCTTCAGGTGCATAAGTCAGAGCCAGGGTGATGGCCCCAGCTCAAACCAGAGAGCACCGTGAGAGAAACTAGGGGACAGTGGGACTACAGGAAGGGGAGGAAAGGAGTGGCCAGAGGCGCCGGAGGCTGGAGCCGCATCATTGGGTGGCCGGCTCCTGGCTCTCCAGCCCTAGGCCTCAGTGCAGCTCAGGGCCAGGGGCACTGGTCCTGGGGCCCGGTACCTGCAGCCCAGATCTTTGCGCACAAGTCACTGACGATGGCGATATTGTATGCAAAATGCTATGGTGGCTATGATATGTCTCCCCTCCCCCCTCCAAGTCTCCAAAGTTCCAGCAGGAGTGACACCAACAGGCCAATTCTAACCCGGGCAACATCGGATGCAGACCCTTCTGGTTTCCATATACGCCTTCAGAATGTGTACCCTGTTCTTTCATGAACTGCCTGACAAGCTTTCATGGCCCTGCTGACCCCAGGCCATCAAAGTTCAGTTTTAGCAACATTCTCTGAGCCATGTCAGTGCAATTTTTCGAATGGCCTATTGCATTTTGTTCCTATTATTTTATGCAGACGGGCAAGAAATGGAATGAAAGTGTTGTCCACTTGTGATAAGAGGCCCCAACTGCACCCACCAAACAGAGGACAGGCAACGTGGAGAGGCACTGGGGACACTAAGGGTTTCCATACACCAACCAACAGCTCGGCAAAGACCATCGGAGCCCTGACCACATACGGGCTGCTCTTCCAGGCACAGGCAGAGCCTGGCCTCTGGGAGCTGACAGTCCTGTGAGGTAGGCAGAAACGTGCCTGACACTTGTAGACATACAGAGGGATAGAAGTAAAGTAGATGAGGGGTGAAGAACTGGAATTGGCGGTGGGTACAGTTTTAGAAAGGGTGGCCAGAGAAAGCCTCACCCAGAATAAGGTGGCTTTTGTGTCACACCTGAAGGAAGTGAGAAAAGGATGTACTGAGATTACTGGGAGGAAGAGAGCTGGAGGCAGAGTACGGCTGGTACAAAGGCCCTGGACCTGGCATCCACCATCGTGGTGGCTGCCTCCTGGTGTCAATGTGCGGGCCTGAGTCTATTGGTCCCGGGCAGCAAGGGAACACATACAACAGCTCCCTGTGCAGAAGAGCTGGAAACAGCCCCTTCTGAAAAGTGATGGGTGACCTTAACTCTGCCCAACTGCCCATCTGTGAAAGCTGGAAAGTAAGTGACGTTTGTTTAGCAGTGGAATGCAACTGAACAAATGTGACTTCCTGGTGTCCTTGCTCATCACTTAGACTTATGTCTGGGGCCTCCCCCCATGGTGCTGGGTGCAGTGTATCACTTAATGGATGTGGCCGAAGGCACATGAGGGCCACTGGTGGGGCAGCTGTGCTAGACCTTAGATTGCTGCCTGCACAGGGCCTGCACAAAGACCACAGGCTGGTCACCTGGGGAGGGGCTCTGAGCAGATCTGAGCACAAGGATAGCGGGAGGCATCAGTGGCACTTTGCAGATGCAACCAGCTCATCCTTGTGAATGTGTATTTCCAAGACACTTTAAAGGTAACTTCAATCCTCTATCTCCTAAAGAGGCTCAGAACCACAGAGCCTCAGTGCCCAAGCTTCCCAGGCAAAAGCTCTTCTACTGGCACATTACAGAGAGGACTTGGTGCCTCTGCTGCCCAAAGTGCCCTTGCTTTCAAGTTCAAATCCCAAAGCAGCAGCGTGGCTGTTCTTCAAGCTGGTTTATGCACGGTAACCGCAAAGCTAGCACCGGTGATGGTTTCTGATTGAATGTGACTTTCTTTGTTAATGCCTGTCCTTGCCCCCAGCAGCAAACTGACAAGCAGGACTTGCCTTTGTGAGCTGAAACGACGTAGCTGATAACCAACAGCTTATATTAATTTTTCCTGATGATCTCACGGTATTTTTAATGAGACTAGTGCCAAACACGCCATTTCTGGGGCAAATTAATTTGTCCTTGAAAAATGGGGTGTCAGCGATTTTTATTTCCTTTGTGCCCAACATACTATGGGCTGTGTTTTTGACGGCGACTATTGCAACCTCATACTATTGGCAGCAGTGCAGGAAGGACAAGATTTTGCCGAGAGCAATAAAATCAGCACAACCACAGTTGAATGGCAGAAGACCCACATATGGCAAATGGTCTGCTCGTTTCTCCCCTCCTTCTCTACACTGAGGCAGGTTGTGGCTTAGTGAAGGGCTGGAGGGTTGGACAAGGCAGACAGCCAGCTGCTCAGCCTCCAGGTAGCCTGGCCATGAGAGGCAAAGTGGCCAGGAAATGTGACCCTCGGTCTGTAACATGTTTCTACACTCAGTGAGTGAGCACTTAGGGCTTTCCCTACCCAGACACTGTGCAGCCACCTGCACTTGGACCACCTGATACCGTTGGAGCCATGAAGGCAAAAACCAGAGACTCTGCCCTGGAACACTTTCACCCTCTCACTTCTAAGCTGTTGCTCACTCTCCCCACCAAGAAAAAACACATCAAAGTGTCCATCATGGTTGGAAGACACTTGGCCACAATCTTGGCCATTATGGCCATTTCCATATTCCTTGCTGTATATCTTCTAAAGCTTAGGATGAAGTTTGAAATGGGAGGTTTGTGGAATAACGTTGAGTATTAGCCATCTCTTCCCTATGCCCGACAGAAAGGAAGTGGGTGCTGAATTCACTAACACAGTTTTGAAATTTTAACACTCCTAGGATTTTAACTGGGGCATTTTCTGCTGTGAAGGGTCTTGTCACAGAAGGGAAAGGAAAACTGACACCTGTTTTGATGAGCAGTGGGGTCCTGGAGGTGGCAGAAGGCCTGCAAGGCAGAGCAGGGTCCTTTCACCAGCGCCTAGGTAAAGAGCAGGTGGGGTTGCCAGATTACATTTCATCATCTACTTCATTTCATCAAGAAACCAGCCAAGAACAGGAGAGCTGTGCCCAGCACGTCCTTGTCCTGTCACCCTGCTGGCATGCCTGGTGACGAATTAGGACACACCTGCTAAACCTCAGGAAAGAACAATCTCCTTGGGAACCTGAAGTCCTATGTCAGAGGTGGCCTTTCTAGCTGGGTTTGGCAATCCGGTACAGCCAGCTGTGACAACAGCCCAGAAGGGCAGCGTCTACCTTCCAGTGGAGGTCTCAGTCTCATAATTCCTAACTTGGAGTTGAAAGAAGCAAATCATACAGGTAAATTGTTGCAAGGAAGAGTGGCTTAGAATCCATTATAATTAAACGAAAGCTGGCTGTTAAGTAGCCACCTTCAGCATGGGCATGGACAGTACTGCTAAGCTTCTGCGTCCTCGGCCTGGGGTCATGCAGCCTGTGCATCCCATGTACTCGATACAGTCCTTAGAAATTCTGCCTCTGAGAAAAGTTTTCCAGCTCAAAACTTATGTGTGGGACAGAGTTTTAGGTCATGAGTCTTAGTCAGGATTTGGGGGTAAGATACCCTCTCAGATATCCACAGGCCACGTGGACGTGTAATTAGTCTTTTACTTTGGCAAGAATAAAAGAAAAAAACTTTTAAAAGCTTCAGAATATCCTGACAGCTTCGTCCATTTCAGGCAGGCCGGGATTCAGATTTGGTTGGATGCAGTGCTCGGGTCACTGACGTTTGCTCTGGTGCCCACGTCTTTGTAATAGGAACACCTGGACCCTGGCTTTCCATCAGGCAGCGTGCTTTTTCACTTCAGTGTGAACCTGCCAGGATTGCTGATGACAGTATTTATAGCTAGGCATAAAAAGTGATTTGTGGGCTGTAAATCAGATAGCATATAATTTTGCTTTTGACCCAAGGCTGTCAGGTTGCTTCAGGATTTCATTTCTCTTCATATTCAGAACAAGGAGGAATAAGCTGCTGCTCCTGCTGAGTGAATCGGCCACTATAAAACCAGCCTCTGAAGTCAGTTTGCAGTGACGGAAGCTGCACTTTGCCGCATCTGTTTGCATCAGTCTCTCCCGCCAGCAGTGCTGTACGGTAAATGACATGGCCACCCCATCAATACCAGGGTCTTTTGTGATAGACAGAAGTCATGTTTCTGGTGCACATGGAGTCATATCTGTGACCTAAGAGACTCTGTTTTGATATAATGACAATGCTCAGAGGTGGTGAGTAAATATGGTACCCAAATGGCATCACCGAGTGCCTTCATGGGTGATTAGGCTGAGAACTTTTTTGGAATGTCCCCAGTTTCACTCATGCTAACTCCGTATCTTCATGGGCACATCAGGAGAACTGTATTTTATGTCATACATATTGATAAATACATAAATGTGTACAAATAAATATAATGAGTATAAAATAGCTAACAAGTATAAAAATTTATAAATAAATATATTTACTGCAAATGTATGTTTAAAATACACATATCGATAAATCGTTATTAAATGGATTCTTTGTTAAAATAGTCCAACTGTCTTAAATCGTCACCATGATTCATTCACTTCACACACTTTCTCCCTCTAGGTATGCAATTAATACAGCAAATTGATTTTTATTTGGCTTCGTAAAATGGAAACATTATTTTCTGATAATTTGACCATTTTAAAGTTAAAATAGAACATTATTATAATTTTAGGATTTATAAATTTTTTTTGCACCAAGAAAATCAGTACTTTCTAAATTCCTGGTTTCTTATTTAAAAGCAAAAAAAAAAATTATGACAAATCCTGCTAAATTGATATTCAAATTTACTTAAACACCAAATTAACATTGAAAACAGTGTTACTAAAAATCAATTTTAGATAGATGGCCTGTTTAAATGTGAAAGTAAAACAAGTCAACTTTTGGAAGAAAACAGGAGAATATCTTCACGACCTTGGCCAAGCACCATAAGAACACAAAGTACCATGGACAAGATGTTGTCATTGCTGTGATGCTGTGTACAGAAACTAAATTTCTCACCTGGGAGAAAAAGAAGGGTGTGAGAATGAGAAAGAACCCAGGGTGGGACTTTTCTCTATCTTGGAAAGACAGCCTGCAGAGACCTGTGATAATCTGCAAAAGAGTATAAAGCCTCTGAGGGCAGAAAGTCTCTGGTGTGTCACCCACGTAGGGGAGGCTTGTCATGCACTGGCTCCTTGTGGAAGATGTCACATTTCATCGTGAGGGTGACCTAATGAAGTAGAGGTGATACTGAACAAGGCCGAATGATCTGCCCGAGGTCAGTGAGCCTGAGCCCACGCTGGTTTGACAGGGCACCATGCTGTATCACTTGGGTGCAGGCCACATGGCCACACTTGGACCACCACCCCACAGCATCCCAGCTCAGTGTGAGTTATGCCTGCTCTGTCCCTGCCTTTTCTGGCCAGGGCTCCCATTTGGCCACATGCTCTGTTTTGTTTCATTCAGAGTATGCAGGACTGTTTGATCACAATATAACTTAAATTCTAAACGAAGCAGATATTCAAAGAAACAGTGCTGTTTACTTTCCTTACTTGTATACCATTGTCGGTGTTTCCCGTTTGAAGAGCATATGATACGATTGTAGGATAAGGAGCAACGAGAATGAGCTACTGACGGATTAGAGAAAGGCATCTTGGGACCTGCTCTGGACTGTATGTCCTTGAACCTCCCCCTCCATGGTGTCTGCTACACTTCACGTAGTTGGCAGTCAACAGCTGTCAGGCTCGTGAAGAATGAGATAATCACATCCATTTGAGTGTCTCGAGCTTTGAGCGCTTGAGCGCCGCGGCACGCGTTAATATATTAAAAACCCTGCACTCTTCTGCTGAGCTTAGATGCTGTCAGCCCCTAGCCTGGATACAGGAGTGTGTTTTAGATATTTGCTTTGAAAAGTTACTCCTGTAACCAAGACTCAAACAGAAACTTCAAGAATCGATGTTCGAACTTCCAGATTGAATGTATTACCCAAGTGATGTTGGGTATGAATAAAAATCTGTACAGCGGGTTTTGAATAGTCTTTCCCACATGAACATGAGTGTGTGTGTGTGTGTGTGTGTGTGTGTGTGTGTGTGTGTGTATGCCTATGACACCCGCAGGGACGGAAGAAGAGCTTGGCTGGTGCCATGATTCCTGTGCAGTGCCCAGTCTCAGGTCAGATGTGTGCCTGTCATCTGGATCTCCTAGGCCCTGACTCACTCTAGACCCTGACCCTATTTCCCAAAGTGCAGGCCTGGAACCAGCAGCAGTGGCACCCCACCCAAGGAACAGGAACAAAATGCAGACTCCTGGGCTCCCCGGACCTGCAGACTCTGATCACCAAGATCTTTTTGGGATCTGGATGCCCCCATGGCTGGAAGTTGACAAATGTGGCTGTCCTTGTCTCTTGAGAGTGCACTTCTGTGTGTCTTCAGCCCCCCGCCTTGGTGACTTTGCACTGAGCACAGTGAGGGGCTGGGAACTTAAGACTGGCTCTGCCGTGCTTATCTGGTATGTCCTGTGAGTAGTTTGGGGTCCCTGGGTCAGATGTGCACTCTGCCACATTGTCACATGCTCTTCCCTGGAGAGACGCAGAACCACAGACAGAAGGGACTCTGCAGCCTGAGGGACACAGAAAGCTTGCAGGTCTGGCTACATGTGAGTAAGTCTGCGGGCTGTTGGAGGGATTGTGTCTGGGACAAGATGTCCCTTCCAGTCTGTCACCAAGATGAACAGGGCATTGGAATTGACCTACCAGCCTGCCCTCAATGCCAGTAGCTGGCCGCACATATAAGCACTTTTTTGTTTGATAAAAAATAAACAAAAAACACCTCCCCCCAAAATATTCTAAATAAAAATATTTTAAATTCTTATCATGCCTTTTTACATAAAGCGACTCATGGATTTTTATAAAGGCCTTACAGGTTTCAGGACTCACTTCCCTTCCTGGATTTATCCCACTGGTCCCAGCTGATTCCTTGTGTTCTCATAAGATCTGCTGTTTGTCACCTTCCCAGGATGCTGTTTGTCTTGGCAGGATGGGGTCCCTCTCTTCTCTGGTCCTAGACGGTGACTAGAGAGCAGAGAAAAGACCAGATATGATTCACTGGAGTTGAAAAAGGAACACTAGAATATTAAACTTTCAAAACCTACTTGCCTTAAGCTTTAGAGTTCAACTTATAAATTCGATTATTCTACTTACTAATCTCATTGTATAACCCATAATCATGGCCTCTAAAAATTTTAAGCTGCATATACACACCTAATATATTTGATTTTCTTCTTAAGTACCCCTTAACAAGCAAACCCTTTCCAAACACTTAAAACATTTTTATAACCTTGATGAATAAAGCTTATAATGCACATCCATCTTACATACTACCTTAGACCCATCATTTTCTACCTTTCAACTTATATCCAGATTCAAAAATCAAATACTCAATTATATCTTTTATAATCACCAGGCATTCTGTGTTTCTTCCACATTTTTCTTGCTGGATAAGGCCCAACTCTTAGAGCTGTTAAGAGGTGTAGAGAGGGTTCTGTGTCTCTTGCAGGCTCTGGGCCTGAGTTTGCACATTGAGATGCTGTCCAGGACAGGAGTTTTGGTGGGACAGGGTCCATCTCCTCTCTGGGCCCTGTCAGGACCTGTTATGCATGGTGTGGCCTTCCTGTTGGAACCCCTGTGCCTTGAACTTGCAGTGGGTCCTCTGTGACTCACACCCCCTCCTCCCTGCCCCTGCAGTGTCTAACATGCTCTCTGCAAGAACAAAGAACCATTGTCCCGCTGGATGCCCTCACCCCACGAAGGCAGCCAGGAGGGGTAATTAGCTCAGGCCCACATGGACTGTTGATGGCAGGGGTAACATCAGGGCCTGCTACCATCAGCTATGTCACACCGGAGGTGCTTTCCGCTTCTAGTTCAGCTGCGGACATAAAATGAGTGGGTTTGTTCTCATTCCCATAACTGCAAGGCAACTTTTAACTATAGAAACACTGCTTCATGTTCCCCAGTGAGAGACTTTAAGATGGTAAATATCATCGCAGTGTTGGTCCCTGGGGTTGACATCGTGGGCATTCACTGTAGTCATGGGAGAACCGTCACTCCTGTGCTCAGTGTAGCTCTGTGAAGCTGTAATGTCACATGAAGTACTATCATCTGGTGTGTGAGTAGCAGAGGCTGCAAAAAGGCAGGTGCTGACGATGTGTTTGTTGGGCCTTTTTGGTGGCAAGAGAGAGAAAACTCAGGAACCTGGAGGTCACATAAAAAAGAGAATTTAGGGGAAGAGTCAGGGGTCATCTCACAGAATCTGAAGCGTGAACCATGAGGCCTAGGGAGGGGTCAAGCAGCTCAGCCCCTGGGCCCCAGGGAGCCCAGCAGAAACACAGCAGAGGTGGACACAGTGCTGTGCATGGTGATGGTGGTGGGTATGTCATTTTCTGGATTTGCAGACACACTCCAAGTTACCAAATTCTGTTAATGCATACTGAGCCGGCCTTAGAGAAAGCGCTGGTGGAGTGAGAGGTATGGTCATCGTGGGAAGAATTTCTGCCTCCGGAGTAAAAGTCACACAAATGTTAGTTGGAGGAAAAGGGGACTGACCCGTATTTTGGAAAATGGAAAGGGACAGGAGTGAAGGATGGGACTCAGCTTCTGCCAGGGAGGCCGGGCCCTCACTGATTCCGAGTCTGTCAAGCAGTGTCAGGGATCTCTGCCTGAGGGTACCAGGACCTGGGGACTGGGCAAACTGTGATCTGCTCTGTGTCCATGCAGCCCCACAGGAAGTGTGACATGAGTCCAGGTTGCCGTGTCACAACCTGCTCTGCAGAGCTGGGAGAACCTGACATGAACATGCAGATTAGAGCCAGAATGGAATTGGGGGCCTCTGGGCTCTGCCACCAGCCTCGGGGTCACCCAGGCAAGCTGTGTTTGCATCCTTATCCACTAAATGTACAGCCTGACCACACATCACAAAACTCCTGGTCCCCTAGTTTTCCAACAGATTTGGGTTTGACCCTCTCCAATCAGTGACGAGATTGAGACTCTGTCCTAAGTCAGCGGCCACCATTTTTCCCAGTAGTTTCAAGGAGACATAATTTGGTGCCCTAGTTTTCGCATAGTCCTGGATTTCGACTTAACACTGGCGCGGACTCATCCAGAAGCCCACCGCTGAGTGCGTCTGGGGATTGCGAGTCCGGCTGGAGGGTGTTCAGACTCTGGAGTGAGAAGAGCCTGGGGACTCCCTCCATCAGGGACCAGGGCCACACAGGTGTCCCGGAGCTGACCTCACGGAGCAGCTCTGACGGGAGCAGGCTGTCAGAGTTTGGAGCCGGCCATGGAGCCTTCTTGGGGTCTGGTGATCTTTGAAGACTCAAAAGGTGACCTGATTTTTATTTTTATCTTGCATTGATAAAAAAAATTTAATTGTGCTAAAATACACACAACATGAAATTTATCACATTAACCACGTTCAAGTGCACAGTCCACAGGCATTCATGGCATTCGCACACTTCTGCAGCCATCGCCACCACCTCTAGAATTTCTCATCTTCCCAAACTGAAACCTGGCCCTCATCAAACTCCCCTCTCCCAGCCCTGGCACTGCCACCTACTTCCTGTCTCTATGAGCTGGACCACCTTCAGTACCTGTGTAAAGTGGAACCCTCCTTTTTGTGTCTGGCTCCTTTCACTCAACCTCATGTCCTCAAGATTTCTCCGTGTTGTGGCGGGGTTAGAATTTGTATTCTTTTTTAAGGCTGAATAATATTCCACTGTACATACCTGCCGGGTTTTGTTTATCTAGCCATCTGTCATGAACACTTGGGGAACTTCTATCTTTGGACTACTGTGAACAGTGCTTCGTGAACATGGGGGTACAGATATCTCTTGGAGACCAGGTTTTCAATTCTTTTGGGCACATACCCAGAAGTGGGATTGCGGGGTCATAAGGCAGTTCTATTTTTAACTTTTTGACCCTCTATACTGTTTTCTGTGGTGGCTGTACCCACCCACAGTGCTCAAGTGTTCCCTTTTCTCCACGTCCTCACCAGTGCCTGCTGTTTTCTGGCTGTGTGTGTGTGTGTGTGTGTGTGTGTGTGTATGACTCTTCTTTAACCAATTTTTCTGGCTCGTTCTCACAGGCTTTCCCTCGCTTCTCTAGCTATGGGGCCTGGCCGTGTCCCCAGGTGTGACACCTTAGCCTGGGAAGCATGAGAACCCATGAGTGCCTGTTGAAGGGGGCCTCTGGCTTCTGCAGGGGGAAGACCTGCAGTGCATGGGGAGCGTGGGAAGTTGTCCTTTGCTGACTGAAGAATAAAGCGTAAATGGACTGACAGTCCTGAGGAGAGGGACAGTCCTTGCCACTGGTGGGTCGAGTGACAAAGTTGGACATGCACCATGATGGGACTCGGCCTTATTGCCAGGAGCTAAGCAGCCACGCGCTTGGAGGGTTCCTTCTGCTTGTTGGGCAGGCAAGGGAGTTGGCAGAGGTATGCTGGCTGTGCAAGCTGGGCCCTCCCAGAGCAGTTCGTTTCAGTAGATGGCCAGTTTGGGCAGCTATTTTTCCATGTTAACTGTTTCCTTGAGTGAGGTTGTCAATGCCCCTTCTCCTCCTGGGCCAGCAGTAGGGTCCAGTTATGTTTCCAGGCTGTTGCTACTTGGGATAAAATTCTTCCTAATAAATGCAGATGTTACAGTGCCCTGTTCTGTAGACCCATAGGGACCTGTCCTGAGGGGATGGGAGATGGGAGATGCGGTGGGCACCCAACCACTGCTGGCATACACAGTGGGAACGCCCCCAGCCTCCGTATGTGTAGACTCTCCCCTGAGTGCTCTGCAAGACCCCAGTGACAACCATTTGTCACTTAATGTACTGAAGCAAATCATACAAAAAGCCCAAGCAGATTTTCCTTTGAATTTAAAACTGGCTTTAGTGAGTTGATAAAGAAATATTGTTCTTGCCATGTAAATAACCTTTGAGGGAATGGTGTTCTCACCCAATGGCAATGCTCTAGACCCTGATCCTAAGTATTAATGTGTTCTTCTGGCCTATTGGGAGGTAGGGGGAGGTTCAGGTTGAGCACGAAGTGCTCACCTAACCATTCCCATGCCCATCACTGCCCTCTTTGGCTACCTTACCAGCCAACCTGTTCTCTATCTTTACTTATGTAAAACCCTTTTCCCCTGATAAAAGTGGACTTTGGCCAATGACCACAGGTTGGCACAAAGCTTTTACATAGACTTGCTCTGGACTGGAGCACACTGCGTGTTGCATATCTCGTCTCTGGCCACTATTTAAGTGTCTTAGATAATGAAATGGACAACTGGACGTAGGACTGGAAGAGTCTTGTCTACTGGACAGCAAAGAACAACTCCTCTCACTGTGGTTGTCTCCACGCCCCTCAAGCCCAATCCTGAAATCAGCTCTTACTTTTGCATCAGCTCATAAATTGTCAGGGGACTTTGTGAGTTTGGGCTTTGGTTGTCACTCTGTTCATTTGACTTGTAGCTTCTGGCCTGAACTCATCATATTCATATGTTGTTTAGTTGAACAAAATGATAAACAAGGCTTTTGTTTGCTTTTAGACCCAAAGATAAATGTGGAGGCTGTTAAATGCTCTTCTAACTTAATAAGGTTCTCTCAGGAGGAATTAACCTTTAGAAAAATCAGAGAGCTGGGCCAAGTAGTGCCAACCAAACAAAATGATTGGGCTATAACCATGGCTCATTTGATGCCCTTGTTTATCTTCCCCTGTCTTTACCCAGGGGCTGTGTTCACTTTTTATTGAGGCCCCAGGTGCTATAGAACAGCTAGCAAGATGTAGTCTTTGACATTCCTTCATTCCTTCATTCCTCCATTCATCTACTGAGCACCTGCTATGTGCCACTTCTGTTCAAGAGTCAGTATTTTGGTGAGGATGGTGCTGGCTAAGACACCTTTCCACTGCAGGCGGGTCCTTTTACCTCCCTGTCTCCCGGGTCGGGGAGGTTCCACAATGGTTTTGATTGGTCCAGATGCCCTCGCAAGTCTATGGGCAGGCAGCACCTAACATATATGCACACACCTGGCCCAAAGTGTTCTGTTAAGGGCAGAACTGTCATTGCAATTCCCTAGAAATAACATTGTGTGGTTTGCACACAGACCTGGCCACTGAAGATATATATTTGACTTGTAACATGACCTACTTTCAGCATTTATATGACTAACCTGGGCTCTGGGTCCTGGGAACCAGGGAGAGATAAACGAATAAGAAACAAAGAAGAGATTTGAAGGAGACACATATGCCGAAGCACAATTTTGAAATAGGGGACGTTGGTCTCTGGTCACTTGCACCTCCGTCCTTCCATGTCCCTCTGCCCTTCTTTGCTGAAGCTAAGGTTAGCTCATTATGGGGGTCGGTCAGTTAAGGGGCAGCAAGTTGAAAGGGCTGACCCATACCAGCAGAGTGACTGCTAAGCACGTGTCTGGCCCTGGAGAAAATGATCGTGATGCAGACAGAGTTTGCAAGAAGAGTTATGATTCAATAAACTTACCGCATGCTTCAATATGCGCCAGGCACATGCTGAGTGCTGGGGACACAGATGTGAATAAATCTGCAAAGCCTATCCTCATGTTGCTGCATTTCTGCAGAAAAGATGTTTGGCTTCAGAGAAATCATGTCAGACGCCAGGGCACCTGGCAGGCCCCACTGTAGGGTCAGGGTCAGTGCCCAACCCGCTCAGCCATGGTCCAAGCCCACAGGCTGCTGCACCCTAAGGTGCACTGGTAGGCAGTACAGGCAGGGCAGCTGTGGGCGGACACCCTTTGCCGTGATGCGACTGTGAGTTAGAGCTACTCTCTTTTCTCCTGGAAGTTAAGCCCAGCAGTCTCACCACACAATCACTGGCGTAGTTTCCTTTTTCTTTTTGTGTCTGGGTTTCCCCCACCCCGGGGCTGCTGCGGCCTAGGTCTGCCTCCTTGGTTCAAAGCCAGCGCATGTTTCTGTAGGAAAGAGCTTCTGGATTCATGAGGCTGCTTAGCAGATGATGCTTTGCCTCTGGGAGCCAGCAGCCCAACAGGTGGCCCTCAGCCCTGGTCCCTGTTCTGCATCTCAGCTTTGTGTAATGAAGGTTGGTACGATGAGCCCACTGAAGGCCACTGAAGTGTCACCATGAAAACAGGCCTCTATGCCTGGCACTGGGGAACTTTCATAATTGGGGAAATGCTTACATTGTATGTCAAGTGAAGTAAAGCAGGTACAAAGGCTGATACAACTGTGTAAACAGAACTTGTATGGGGAGAAGAAGAGAGGGAGGGAGGGAGAGGGAGAGAAAGAGGTAGGGGGAGAGAGAGGGAGAGAGTGGAAAGGAGAGAGGGGAGGGAGAGAGGGAGAGAGGAGGAAGGGAGGGGGAGAGGGAAAGAAGGAGGGGGGGGAACACACTGAAACATTAATGGTGCTTGGCCTTGAGAGGGGGAATCGATGGTCTCAAGCCTTCTGCATTCTCTAGATCTTCCCAAGCAGTAATTATAACTCTTATCATCATTGAAAATAAACTGTGTATGAAAATACCCATGGTTTCAAGATCTGGATACTTTCCCTCTAGCTTTTGAGAACACCTGATAAAAGAGCACTGCCATGTAGACCAGCGGCCATTCTCTTGCCTAACATGCCTCTTCTTACCCTAAACTGGGCAAGTGTTGAGCAGGCACTACCAGGTGGGTAACCAGCGGATGGAGTTGCCTATGAAATGCAAAACACAAAACAACACGAAAACAAAAATAAAAATTCCACAAATGCCATCAGAAGTGAATTTGCCCTTAGGGACGTGTTAAAGAATAACTGATCAACAGGTATCCCTGACCCCTTCCCCAGCTCCTGGCAACCACTGAGCTACTTTCTGCCCCTGTGGACCTGCCTGGACATTTCGTGGAAATGGGGTCACACACATGTGGTCCTCCGTGAACGGCTTCTTCAACTCAGCACACTTCCAAGTTTAGCCACGTTGTCACATGTGTCAGGACTTCATTCCTTTCTGTGACTAAATGATGCTCCATTGTATGTGTCGTGTGTTGTTTTTAGATCACAGTTTCTGGGACAATTCAAGTGTAATAGAAACACAGTCAGTTTCTGATCTGTGTGGAACTAGACAGTTCTACACCCACATGGCCACAATCACACCCAAGGTGCTGGTCTCAGACCTGCTTCATTCCCTGACCCTGCTTCTCCTTTGATCAAATGGTGGTGAACTTGAGCTTTCCTAGCTTTTAAGCCCCTGAATTTCTAGACCCTCTGTGTTTCTTTCCAGATAATAACAGTTCCACTGGATGTCAGATAGCATTGATTATAAAGCAGAGCACATGTCTATATACCACCAAGTGAAAAAATTCTCTACCAATAAAATCATGACACCCCCACGTAGTGAAAAAACTGTTACAATGTAAGAAAAACCAGCGCATGTCGGAGTGGACGGCATGTGGTAATGACATGAATGACCAGCCTCTGAGGGTTGTCCCTTGAGAGAAGTGTCATTCCTGTCACTCCCTGACACCAGTGGAGGCAGGGGGAGGAGGCCAGCACCACAGCCCTTGCTCAGGAGACAGCTATTGGGATGGATCTGTATCTGCCAAACATGAGCACACTTGTTGTTCATTCAGTCATCCAGTGACGAGCATCTGTGGTCACCTGGAGGAGTGTGCATGTGGGCAGGTGGGGTTTTCTCGGTGGGAACTTTCAGTCTAGTTGGGGGTGAGGATAAGAGTGGGGAAGGGATTACAGTAAAATACGAAAGCAGGAAGGGGAGAGGGATGCCAGCTGGCAGCCTCACTCAGGTGCACACTCTGTCCCTCGCCAACAGTGTCTTCTGTGTGTGTGACTGTGTTCCCTGGTCCCATCCTATGTGTATGCGACTGTGCTCCCAGTCCGTGGGTCGAAGAGAACATGGACCTTCTCTTTTCCAGTGTCCAGATCCCATGGGATGGCCCTGCCTGGCCCCATGCCATTGCAGACGCTGCTAGTTGCCCACTGAGATGCTTCTCCCTTCTTGCTTAATTCAAAAACATATTATATTTCAAATGACAATGTGTCAGTAAAAAGACTACATTCCAAGACTAGCTGGTTGCAAGGAGAGGCCATGTGATCTAGTGTCGTACACAGAACCATCATGTAGAGCTTTCATTGACTTCCTTCACTTGCTTTTACCGTTAACACATGGAATATGGCTTTGCTGGCCAGAGTCCAGCAGCCATCTTGGACCATGAGGTCAGGTTGAGGTTGAAAGCCATGCTCCAGGATGCCAGGTCAGAAAGGAGCTGAGGTTTCTAGTGGTACCTGGGCAGCCATATCAGCTGCATGACTTGTACCAGACTACATTTACACCCGAGAGAAACGAAGTCCTAACTTGAGCCATTGTTACATTGCAGCCAGGAGTCTAGCTTATATGCTTGCCCAGGTGTGATAAGTGGTTTAGGGTGGGGGTTACTAGGATGACAGAGCCTCCAGGGCCACATGAAGGGAAGAGGGCTCACGGAAAGTAACTGTGAGACGGCAGCTCACTCACTGAAGAGTCCTGTCACTTGCTGCCACTTGCTAGGGACCTAGCCCTGTGCTAAACACTCCACCTGTATCATTATTTAACCCACATCAAAATACTGGGACAAGACTCTGATGACCATGGCTAGGCTAACCTCAATTTCCAAATGAGGGACCGGAGACTCAGGAAGGTCATTTTCTTAAGGCCACTCGGTTATGAGCTAGGTTTCAATCTGTGTCTGTTTAACTCAGGGACAAACCCTTAAATCCCACACCGACTCCAAAAAGCTGTGCAGATGTGAAAGCAGGAGAGTGGCCAGATCGGATCTGTGGCTTTGTTTCATCACAAAAGTGAAAGAAACAGTTCAGAGAAGGGAGTGGTGTGTGGCAGGCAGAAGGCAGGAAGACATGGGCAGACCCTATAATGAGTGACACCGGGGCCAAGGAGAGTTCATTGCTAAGTCCTTTTCAAACCCTCAGTGGTGTTGGTCCTTATGAGATAAGATATTTAACTCATAACTTTTCATTAAGAACCACTAGAGATTAGTGCACTATCTTAAGTTCTTGTTTGATCATGTTTAAGAACCCATCGGTGGCCATCAGGAAATATGCTTGTTTCTTTTTTCAACACAGTTAAAGTTTTTAATTATGAGCTTTTCAAGGGGCACACTCAAATGGCTCGTGGTGTTTGTGTTTGTGTGAAATGAAGTGAAAATTAAAAAGCGATACTCCTGTTAAAAATATTACTGTGTTTCAAATCAGGATGGCCCTTCAGAGGATGCGATGGCAGTATGCATCAGACCAAGGAATGCTTTAGACAGGAAGCGTTTGGTTTGGTTTGGTTTCGTCAGTTATCAAGCCTGAGGAACTTCCCAGTTACATCAAATCATGCAAAATGGTGAAGGCTGTTATCTGCTGCTCTTTACAATGGAAAAAAAACATTCATGAGGTTTTCCTGTTAGCCAAGAATGGAGAATTTAACTGCCTTGGCTCTTCATAATAGTTTTGCTGTATGTTTTTCTTATTAATGTTTCAAAAGTATAGTCTGCCTTCTCCAAACCAGAGACAGCAAAAAGATCCAGACAATAACCTCAGTATATTCTTACTGTGTTTGTCGGGACTGAGGGGTATCAGGGTGTGATAAATATTCAGGGATTACACATGCTCTACCAGCACCAACCTCACCCCGGCTGTAATGCCTTCTCCAACTGAGCTCCGTGTTTCTTGGTTTCCCTCCAACCTTGCTGGCTGAGGCCTCCGGGCTCCTGTCCCATCTTCACATGTCATCTCTCACTCATCCAGACCAGATTTTTAATTCCATCTCTAGGACATGAACTCTCAAGTCTGTCTCCAACATGGCCTTTCTCCAGAATTGCAGGCCTGCCCAGCCTTTCCACTTGGCTGTCCGATTGGGATGTCCAAATTAAGGTGCAGAAACACAACCCATGGTGCCTCCCCTTCTTGAAATGTGTCCGTCCTCTCTCAACCCTCCCATCTCAGTAAATGGTACCACTCAGTTGCTCAAACCAAAAGTCTAGACTCTGTGCTCTCAACCCCATCCATCCGCCGACTTCACCTCTTGAACGTCACACAGAGCCTCATCTCTCTGTCGCTGCCACCACCTTCAGACGCCAAACAGGACACACTGGACTTTCTGTTCCCACTTGGTCCTACACAAGCTCTCTCCACTTAGCAGTAAGAGCTAGCCTTGGAAAATTCAGACCAGACCAATCACTCTCCTGTGTAAAGCCCCCCAGTCTTCCTGTTGCACTTGGCATAAAATCTGAGCTCCTTTCTTACCCTCTCCAGCTCTACTTCATCCTCTCTCCCTGCTTGTACCAAGTGTCAGCCATGTTACCCCCCTCAGGTCCTGCCACATTCCTGGCTCCCTTTTGCCCTGGGGATCTCAGTGTTATGTCCCCTTCTTGTCCCCTAGACAGCTGGCTGGCTCCTGACCACCATTCACATCTCAGGCTAAATGGCATCCCTCTAGAATGAACTTTCTAGGTGGTCTTCTTAATCTCAAGTAGCTCCCCCTACCCTCTGCTAATGTTCTGCACATCCCTCACTAGCTTGCATTTTTCTTAGGCATCTAATTTCTGTCTCCTCCTACCAAAATATAAACTTCATGAGAATAAGGACCTTTTGTGTCCTTTTTCCTGCTGCATCCCCAGGACCTGCACCAGTGCTCGGCACCTGGCAAGCATCCATTAAATAGCTGTTGAGTGGTTGAGGTCCAGACTTCTTGTTTTTTTCTCCATATAGCCTGATATCTTCTTTATTATGATCTGGGTTGTTAAGTAAAGGTTGATAACCATACAGCTCATTTGTAAGCTCTGAGTTTTAAAAGATGATGCATATTTAGAGTGTGATTCATTCATTTAAAATTCTAGACTTTTGACTGTATCCTGTGACTCAGATACTGTATCAGTGGGGCAACTTTCAAGTAATTATACACACGTACCTGGCATTTTACCAAGTTGATGGCATTTGTGAATAAGAGGCCACACTTCGAGATGGTCTTTATTGTTCCAGGTATTTTATGTAAATTAGCTCTTAATTCTCATATAGCCCTCTGAGGTTGGGGCTCCGTTGTCTCAATTTTGCAAACGGGCTGGCTGTAGTAGTTTTCTAATGCTGCACAATAAATCACCACGAACTGAGTGGCTTCAACAACCCCCCGTTTTTCAGCTCGCTGTTCTGTGGGTCAGTAGCCTCGCTGGCGTTCACTGACGGTTTTACACATCGAAACTAGGTTGTCGGCTGGGCTGGGCTCGCCTATGGAGGCTGTGAGGGAAAACCCATTCCAAGCTTGTCTGTGTTGTTGGCAGAGTCCAGGCTCTGCTCTGAGCATATGATCCTTGTGATGGGTCTCCGACTTCCTCTTGCACTTGCAGCCAAGGAGAAGCCTTTGCTTTCAAAGGGCTCATCCCTCTAATCCGTTTCCCATGGCCAGGTCGCTTGACCTCAACTATACACGCAAAACCCTTCCCAGGGGCACATAGTTCAGTGTTCTGCCGAATGACCAGCAATGAGAATATCATTCTTGTGTCAATAATAATTAGGCCAAATTAAAATCCTTGCTCATAAATAATCTTAATTAGGAAAAACTTCTAGCCTACCATATCTGGTGTCTGGTTTGTCCTTTTCTCTTTTTACCCCTTGACAGTGACAGGGGTCACTTGAGGCACTGATGTTGTCAGTTGAAGTCTAAAATGGTGCTTTTGGGGGTAAAAGATGTGGTGCCAGGGTTGACCTTGCACAGCTGTGATACGGTGCCTGGCTTCGCTGGCCTCCAGGGTTCTGGTGGAAGCACAGCTTGCCCCAAGAGGATGAGTCAGAGGATGAGATTGTCACTTATTTGTGTTGATGTTTCCAAGAGACTAATGACACTGCCATTCTGAGGAAGACAGCCCCCCTTCACACAGCAGCCTGGGCTTGCCCTGTGTGCTTGTTCTCCTTGTGGTGCAGACCAGGAGTTAGAGCCCAGCACTGGGGCTAGAGTTGGCAGCTGGCACGTGGGAATAGCCCTTGCACTGCCCTTGGAGAACTGGCCCATGCCATCAGCCACTACATCTTCAGTTCTGGGGTTCCTTCATGTTTTATTTCATGTAAGGAATAGCTGTGAGCTTGAGAATCTTTTTGCATCTACCTCCCAATTTGTCAGATGTCACCCCGTGCCATGGTGTACATCAAAAGAAATGGTCAAGTTTCCAGCTGGAGTGCTCCTTTGAGATCATCTGGTCCAGAGTCTCCTACCCTGACACAACTGGACACTGGAGGGGTCTGGACTTAGTGCAAATGATCCTTGTGCACAAAATGTGTGCTGTGTATACTGATTTGGAGTGCCACCTATAGATTTCATTGGGTACCCAAAGGGGCCTTTGCATACCCCCAGCTGAGAATAACTCATCTAATCAGACCCCTTCCAAATGCAGAGACGAGTGCCTCTCTGAGGATCTGAACAGGTGACCAGCTAGTTCCTATACAAAAAAACTCAAGGAACAAGGACAGTCAGAGGGTTGGTGATGATGGAGATGGTAGTGTGCTGGACCAACTTGTCCTGGCTTGAGAGAGAGCTTATTTGTGCCTGTGGGGGCCCAGAGGGCTGGACGCTGACCACCACTGGTGACAGCCCAGGAGAACAGCATTGTGGGCTGGGATGCAGAGTCTCTAAATGACAGAGCAAGGGGGAGTCAGGAGACAAATCTTGGCCAATAGCCACAGAAAAGAGTTCAAGGGGAGGAGAGAAACAGTAGTCAGGGTGACAGTTCAGACCAGGACACAGAATGCAGCTCATTTAAGCAGAATGATCCTCTTGAGTTCCCTGAAGAGGGGGAGCCCCACTGCCACATATCTACCGAAGAGAAATGACCACTAGTGTCCATGCAGGAGCTTGCACCCAAATGACCGCAGAAGCTGTATCTGTCAAGTATGTCTCTAAACAGGTGAATGGAGAAACACAGGTCCATATGCTGGAATAGCATGAGAAATACAAAAGAAGAGGTATGGATGAACACAGAGACTTAACAGATCTCAGGTGCATGCATGTGTGCATGTGCATGTGTGCATGAGCATGGCATGTACGTGTGTGAACATGTGTGTGTGTGTGTGTGTGTGTGCATGTGCGTGTGCGTGTGCTTGGGGCGTTTGGAGCAGAGTGGGACTTTGCACTCCAGGGCCTGTCCTAGCAGAGTCGCCCCGGCACTGGTCTCCCTAGCTCGGTGCAGAGTGTGCTCACCCCCACGGGCCAGTTCAGCCTGGGGAGTCCAGCCCTGGAGGGAGGGAAGAAAGCACACACCATCTTGCTGATGTGCTCACACTGACCTTCCCTTGGGGACCGAGCTTGATTGGCCCTTCAACCTGTGCCACCTTGACATGTCTCTAAGGTTTCTCTGCCTCCCTTACTAACACAGGCTTCTTCTCCATTCCCCCAAACTCTGCCTCCAACATCCCTCCAGTGGGTCCCTGCTACCTGGGTGGACAGTGCCACCTCCCCATCAAAGGGCTTTGGCTTCAGCTGTAATGTGTTAAGGATTTTCATAGGAAAACGATATTTGTGTGCTACGTGTCATTAAATTTTTAGTTGACCTCACTCTCCTTTTGTTAGGGGAGCATAGAACATGCATGCACTGGGCCCTCCCCACCCAACATTCCTGCTGGCTGTGGGCTCTGCGTCCCCAGGCCAGGCCAGACCCTTGGCAGCAGGTCTAGTCCTCCCTGCATCATCAGCTCTTCCCTTTCCGCTGTCACTTTGACCAATAAGTGTACAGATGAGCTCTTCTTTCCCTCATCTTAAAAAAATTAGAAATTTCTCTGGACCCCGCTACCCTGTCCAGAGACGCCCTTTTGTAGGAAGTGCTGTCTCTTCTCGTCATTGTCTTTCTTCCCATTTCTCTCCTGACTCCTTCCAGACCTCCTTGCCCCTCCCCAACAAGCCCTACCCCCCACCAAATCCAGCTCCCCCTTGGGTGACTCCTCCGGTGATAGCAGAGGTGATCACCATCTGCTCTGAAAGCACCTTCTTCACTTACCTCCAGCAGCCACCCTTTCTCTCCTCCCACCTCACTGGCCCTGCACCTCACATGCCCCCATCCCTTCCTGCTGGCTCCTCCTAGGCCCCTGACACCCCGTGGCTGCAGGGCCCTGGCTCAGAACTTGCTTCCTCTTCCTACACACATGGCTCTGGTGAAGCCACTTAGTCTCGTGCCTTCATAAACTCTATTCCATCTAACTTAAGATGTATGTGTACCACTGAGTTCACAGTCTACCAAAGAAGAAAAACCACTGCCACTTAAACTCTGACCTCCCATCATGTCAGCTGTAGGCATCCCCTTGCTCTCAGAGTCCCTGAACTGCTCTGGGTGAGTGCTGACGCTTCTCTGTCCCAAGTCCCCTGGGGGGCGTGTTCTGTCTCACCCCTGTCCCTCTGTCCAGCTTTCTTTATCAGCCAGCCTGTGGGATCTTGACGTGGACCATTAAGCATGCTTGCTGATACCCTCGTGTTCCCAGGAGGAGCACTGTCCGTGGGGCACTGGTGTCGTGTGCAGCCTCTCGGTACTTTTGGGGATGTGCCAGAGGATAATTCTAATCAACTCTTCCCATGAAAGTGAACTGTTACTGTCTTAAGGGACAGATCACTTCAAGGCTAGAGTTTTCGTTCACTTTTCACACGAGTAGGGAGTACTCCACCTTACACAGGCCTGCAGAGCTTGGAAGAAAGCACCATGAAGTATGACGGTGTGTGTTCAGAGATTTTTAATTCTCTCAAAGTCCTTTGAGAGAATTCACATGGCCTGGTGATTAGAGACATGGGCTCTGACACCAGGTGGCCTGGGGACACGTGCAGGCTCTGCAACCTCGGGCAGGCTCCAGGCTCTCTCTGTGCCTTGGTGTCTCTGCTAGAAAGTGGGGGTGACATTCTTGCCTTCCTCACATGGCTATTTTGAGGATACAAGGTGCACATGTGGGAGGCTCACTGTCACATGTCAAATACTCTTAAGTATGAACCCTCAGTATTTATGAGAACGCTGTGACATGCTAGAATGCACTGTCTTTAGGACTAAAACATGTTTATTTTCTTAATTCAATGAAACCTACATTTTTTATGGTGCTGTTTTCATTGACAAAAGAGCCTGCAGATGTTTACAGAGTGTTCCCATGTTTAAAATGTCATCATTGCTTCCTTTCTGATGGAACATGAAGGAATGAGCCAGCTTGAAAAGAGTTCACTCTGGAACATTCCATATTTACAGTCCTGGGGGGATTAATATGTTGGCAGCGGCCTCCCTCATCCCACACTGATGCCTTCTCCCACCTGCCCGCCCGGACGAGAAGAGCTCTGGGTGGACGGTCAGCCACGAACTCAGCCATAGCACCTATGAGACTATCCAGTGCGACACTGTGTAGGGAGGACCTGGTTCTACTGGCCTTCCATGATGGTGGCTCAGCTTGCTGCTTTGGGTGGAGGACTAGCTTGGTAACTAAGGCCTTGCTCTGGAATGTTCCAGAAGACTCATTGTAACTGCGCTGCTGTGGAAGAAACCACTGATAAAGTGATGACGCTTCTGGCAGGGCATTTCCAGTGGTAGGGTGTGGCTGCCACTTGGAGCTGATATTTTCCAACTTATTTCAACTTTCTCTAATTCATTCCTGGTGGTTTTTTAAATTAATATTTTTTTCAGTTACCCCAGAGATTAATGAGTTGACTTAATACTCCCTATTCTCTTCTAAAAAGAACATACGGCAATGAATTTCACAACAAAGATATGCCTAAATTCCAGAAAACCAAGAGGTTTTCTACTCTCTTGGGGGGAAAAAAACCCAAAACCCAAAACTGCAAGAAATAAGAATATTTGGTCAGTTGATTGACACAGTACAATTTTCACAGGGAGCTCAGAGCACTTGGTAGTATCTCATAGCAAATATCCTGATTTTCCTGTTGCAAGAACTGAGATATAGGATAATGAACAATTATTTTTCCCTAAGATGAACCCAGCTGCCAGTGGAAACTGGATCTGCTGACCCTTCCAGGGGGAGAGCCACTGCACGCAGGTGCACGAGCCTGGTCTTCCATCCCGCTCCAAAGCGTCCTTTCCTTATTTGCTCTGTATGCTTTGGGGTGTCATAGTATGGCCCATACAGCAGCAGGCACTGGAGGTTCTAAGGTCAGCAGTGTCCACCAATGGCCTTGCATGTGTCACCCTTCAGAAACTGTGGTTGGCCTGATGCCATCACAGCTGTTTTCCTGGCTTCTCAGAGGCTGCCGAGCAACCATGGATGCAGCTCACTCTGCTGTTTCTCATAATTTAAAAATGCAGAAAGGGGTGGGAGGCTGCCTAACCTTGGACCTTCCTAAGGAAACTGGGAGGCCAGGGCTACTATCTATTTCTGAACGTAAATAATCATCAACAATGTTTAAAAGTTCAATTGTTATATACCTTTAAATATACAAATTGGGCATAGACTTGAAATCTAAAAGATGGATAAAAAATATTTTGTAAGTCAGTCCTGAAAACAGGGTATATACCCTCTTAATAAATAGCCATTGACTCCAAGAAAGAAGATACTCAACCAAGAAGGGCTCCTGGTGGCTAACTGGGCTCAAATTTAAAGCAGAGCCTAGCAGCTGTTTCTACACAGGAGTCTCTCACACAAGCAATGCTTCATGGAAATCTTATTGCAATCATTAGGCTCCTGGAATCTTATTATAATCATTATGGCTGCGACTTTCCCTGTCCATTATCACAGCTATATCCCATCAACATCTTCACGGACCAATCAGAGTGGCTTAATTCTGACCAATCAGGACAGTGCTTTTCGGGCCAATCAAACTGTGAAGATTTGGAGTCCTCATTTGCATGAGGATGGACCCATCAGAGACCAGGAGCAGGACTTCTCTCTATATAAGTCACCTCTCCTCAGAGAGCAACTTTTTCTTTTCAGGGGAGACAGCAGGCTGTGTTTCCTTGGCTGGAGTACCAGTCCAGAGCATCAAACCATCTTAGTGAACCAGAGCTAGAGCAGGTGGAACAGTGTGTAGCAGAGCCACCTTGCTAGAGGGCTGCCTCATGGCTCTGCTGCTTCCTAATTGAGCTATAATGCTATTGAGCTGTTCCATAGCCGTGCTGTTCTCACGGCCATGCTACATCACGATTGAGTTGTTGGCACTGAATAAAGCCACCTCCTTCACTGCATCCCAAACTGAGGATCCCTGTTGGTGTTGGACTGGCAACCATCGGTTGACACAGCTTCGAAGAGATCCTGAGATTTACTGTATCAGAGGAAGGGATGCAGAAGAAAACACGAACTGAAACAAGCATGATCAGGGCAAAGTAAACACAACCTCCATAATGAGTAAGACACTACCCCATTCTCTCCCTTCCCTGAAGTGCCTGGGAAAGAACAAGAGTTTCCTACACAAGCTCTGTGATACATTACAAAATTTCAATGTGTGTTTGAAATTCAAATGCACATGAGATTCATGCATGTTACTTTTCAGCTGTTCTCAAGTCTCTCAAATAAAGCTTTTCCCCTGAGGCGACATGTGAGGTCGTGGGTTTCTCTGCCAGGGGCAGGAAGGCTGCCCTTCCAGGAAGAGCTGTATAGACCCTGGGAACCGACCAGCCCAGCTCACAAGAATGAAGAGAATGTCGGGAGAGGAAGTGGTGGCTGTGAGTCAGCATGAGTCATCTCGTTCCAATGAGAATGAAGACTGAGGTGTGCGCCGTTTTTTCTTTAAATTCTTTTTTTTTTTTTTTTATCTCAGTCATGTGGATATCATTGGGAATGGAGGAAAATAAGTGACTGTATGGTCCTTGCTTTTTAAGTTTCAAACTGTTATAGTTCAGGCAGGCTGTGCCTGAGCCAGTGTGCGTCTCCAGACCATCACAAGCACCGTTCCTGGAGAGGTGGAGCCGTCAGCTTCTCCCTGGTGAGTATGTTTCTGTCATTTTTCTGGTCATTTCTGCAGTTTGCCTCAGAGTTTCTGCTGTGTCAAAGCTGTCGTGTTTGGAGTGGACACTATGTTTTGTTCAGACTTTGAGGAGCCGCCGTTTTAGAGAAGTGGCTCTCTCTGTCCCCTCCCCCATAGCTGCTGTATTTTTGCCTGATTGTCTGGGGAAGTTTCTGGGTCGATAATGGTCAGTGTGCCGCCTTGGAAGAGACAGCGATGCTTGTCTGGAAAAGAAGCTGTTGGAGACTCCTGCATGGAGCCATGGTGAAGCCGAGAGGTGGGGTTGCTGACCTGGGGTGCTGGGGCTGGTCTTCCACCACTCAGAGCTGCAGGAAATGGCCCCAAAGCGATTTCTGGCCGCATGGTGCGAGCTGCCCAGTTTTAGTGCAAGAAACATAATAGGCAGAATTTTGGCTTCTCTCTCTAAAGATGCATGAATGATTCCAGGAACTTATTGTGTGTCTTTCCTTTTCCTTAACACAGAATGTCACAAACTGGTGGAATTAGAAAGGAAAAATGCTGGCGGCTGGGGCAGGGCTGAGAATGGGGCAATTGAGCTGAGGAGGCCTGAGCTGAGCTTGATAAGTGTTTCTCAAGCTGTTACTATTCTGATCAGCCTCAGCTTTAGTGTCAAATAAAATACAGGAAATATATATTTTTAAATGTCATTCTACTTACTGTAAATGAAACGGTTAAAATGTCATAAAGACCTTATGATAAACATTTTTCAGATTTGCTTAAAAAGCTGCACCATCAGTAGGCATAGTATGACAGAGCTTTCTCAGTCCTATCATTTGAGTGCGTGGGCTTCCTGGGCTAATAATGAGTCAGCACCCAATTTCTAAAATTGGGGCAGCCAAGAGAACGTTTGGCCACCCCCACCACATCACACTGGCTGGTCGCCCCTCTAGGAGGATTTGACTGTTTGGTCTTTGGTTAAGATCAACTTTGGATGCCTCCCCTGTTCAGGTGACCCCTTCCTAGCTTGGGTACCAGTTCCTCTGTGTGTTTTGCAAAGGGGTTCCTGTGCCAAGACTAGCTCCTTTGGCTGATAGTAATAATTTTTAGGTTGTGCCTTGACAGAACTGGTTGAATAGTTTGTTAAATAAAAAATGCAGAGTTGATGTCAGGCTGCTGTGGTTCGGGACCAAAGCTGCACCTGGTGTCCTGGGATGTCACACCCACTGAGGGCCAGAGTGGGAGAGGCACTCCTGGCTTGAGCTTCATGTTGGCATTCTGTGCATGCGTGAAGAGTGGGAGATGGTAGGAGATGGCTGGTTGGAAATCAAAGAGCAGGTTTTTGAGGAAGAACGCCCCTCTGAAAACTTACTCTTTCTATCTATAAAGTGAGAATGATGTCAAGGAAATTAAAAAGAAAATATCTGGGGTTGCAGGCATGCATTTTAGGGGCCATATGATGTCCTGTTTGAACACACCCCGTCGAGTCTGGGTGGGCCCATCCAGGACCGGATTTCTATGCTCCGATGGCTGGTGGCCAGGTTGCAGATCCTGCTGCTTAGACTCTGGGAGGCCCAGACTCCCAGATTGTGGCCCTGCTGGCCTTGGGGTGTTGCAGAGACGACTGAAAGCTGTCATCTGCCAAGGGCTTTCCAGAGTCTGAACCCAGGAGGTCCCAGCAATGTCAGTTCTACCAGCTTCTATTTGGGCTCAGTCTGAAGGCTGTGGGCTGTGGCCCTTGAGTTAGCATTGTGACTTTCCAAGTGGGATCTTGCCATCCCAGCATGGCCAGCGGCCGGCCGAGGTTGAGAGCTGCAGCCATGCCAGTGACAGCTCGCCAGTGACAACTTAGGGTCTCTGCAAGGTGGACCTTGTGGGTTTCCAAGGTGAGGAGTGGCCCAGCCTCTCAGTGAGTCCTTGAAAGCACCCAGAGAAAGGTCTTCATGGAGAGAAGGGCTGTGAAAGGCTGACCGCCTTCCTGAGTGGGTGCCTCGGTGCTTCCCACACATGCACTTTCTCTTGTCCCTGTTTCAGAGAACTCCCGGTGTTGGGTGTGTGCTGATCTCTAGGTCCTGTGCCTTCAAATTCTCCCAGATAAGCACTGCTGGGGGGTGGCTCAAGGTTGCCGATTTTACCCTTGATGCTGAGGGTCGCCTTTGGTGTAACATTTGGGCAGTTGTATGGAGGCTGGAAATTGACTCACCTCTTACCCTTGAGAAAGAAGCCTGTGATGAACTTTTGGAATCAGGAGAAAGAGTTATTTAAAAAGGCCAGAAATAAGGCCATGGACATGTCTGAAAATAGAGAGCATTCATTAATCTGATCTGCTGCTTTGTCATTTTTCCAACTGTTGAGAGTTGCTGATTCTGAATGTGGATGCAACAGTGAGGGAAGAGGGAAGCATTCTATGACAGAAGCTGATCAGATACTTAACAGGACATCTATGCAAAAAGAAAATGCTGACAGTTTGATGACATTTGGAAGTTGCCCTGAGTCCTGCTGTCAGCTGCCCTGGCTCAGCCTGTGGACCAGCCTACTTTCCCACTCTCACCAGAGCCCCATCTGAGCTTTCATTACTTCCTGTTGACAGGTTTCCATGGCACCCTACAGGCGTTCCCAACATCAGCTGCCACATGTTGAGCTCGCCCTTGTGTTGGACAAGTTACTTAACTTCCTGGTGTCCCACCTTCCTCCTGGTGGAATGTGGGTGGTACTAGTACTTACCTCATGGCTTCTTATAAAGATCTGTGGTGACTGAGTTACAGGAGGCTCAATAGCTGTTAAGAACACAGTCACTGACTCAGAGATATAACAGACACCTTTGTATCTGTACTTGCTCCCTCCAACCCCGCCGGCATCCATAGGAATTGGCTCTCATGCTCCTGACATGAGAGCTCATCTGTGTCTTCAGTTCTATGACGTGTCCTGTCTTCGCAAGACAGGTAAATTGGAAGTGCTTCTTGGCTCTCTCTAGAAAAGACTGGGATTCTAAATGTCAGTGTTTTTTTTTTTTTTTTTTTTTTTATCACCATCACCATCATCAACACCATCATCATATCACCACCAGCACCACCATCACTACCATCACTACCATCACCACCATCATCATATCACCATCATATCACCACCACAGTCACCACAACCATCACCACCATCAGCACCATTAAACCATCACCAACATCACCATTGTTGGCAACATCCTCACAATAAGAACAGCTCCCATCTTATCCAGCATGGTAGTAACTTTCTGTGATTACCTTTACTCTTCTCCCTCACATACCCTGGATGAGAGGAAGAATGGCCTGTTACTTGACTCACTTGAGGTCCAGGATTCCTGGGTAAGTGTATCAGGCAGAGCAAATTCTTCTAAGATGCATCAGTAGGGGAGCCCCTTGCCCCCAGCAGGAGAGGAGAGTTGGGAAAAGCAGGGACTGGAGGGTTCTGTATAATCCGTCAGACTGAGAAAATTCAGGACCATCAGCCTCAGATTTGCTCTTAGGGTAGAAGCAGCTGGATTCTGTACTCATGCTTCCTGTCTAAAGCCAGCTATAGTCAACTTCTAGTTATTTGAAAATCATCACAGTACATGAAACTGACTCATATTGAAAATATTAAGTAAGATGCACTTAAAACTAAAACCAGGGTGGATATAACATGGCCTTTCCTTGCCAATTCCGAAGGTAATTCAAGCTTATGCAGTGCCTTGGAACCAAAATGTCATACTTGTTCTCTTGGCTTGCCCTCCCTGGTGTCACCCTGGCAAAGGAAGACATTCAGTGCTTTATGTCTCCTTTCAGAGAGTTTAGGCTTGGAGTGCTGAGTCTTGGCTGTGCTGTGTCGATCAGTTATGACTGGTACTCACTTGTGGGGAGTTTTTTCCTGTGCGATAATCCAGAGGACTCTCTGCCCACAAACTTGTCCGTGGGCAGGCAGTGGTGTGCTTGGCCCAGGGCTGTGGGGTGGGCGGGCTCCCCACAGGTGCAGGAGGGTTCCGGTTAGACCACATTGCTCAGGGAAGGGGAAGTTAATACACATCAGAAGGAAGCTTGGTGCCCAGGAAGGGGGAGCAAGCGAGAGGCTTGGCTGGTCTCAGCGCATTCTTCTGATTTAACAAAATGGGTTTTATTGCATCTTGTATAACTGGAAAAGCTAATGGTAATGGTGGATCTCATCCATTGCAATTTTTCTGCTTATTTTTTGCTTTCAGGGTTGATCCACCAACAGACGAGGGCTTCTGCTATGATTTCTACCGCTTTCCTCTACCCTACCCTTTCAAAAATTTGTCATACTTAAAAAATTGGAATTTTTAATGAGGGCAAGAGTGTATCATTTTAGCTGTTCTCACTGGACAAATTATTTATAGAATAGAAGACGGATGCAGCTATATTCAACTGAAAATAAAGAAAAACTTTACAAAATAACAGTGACTCCAACAACTGACAATCTTACTTACAGAGAGGAAAAGACAACAAGCTGTCCAGGGCAAAGGGCAACAGGCAGCTCATTCATTCATCTTCTCGCTCTGCCACCTTAGCCTCGCTTCCTTCCTCAGAGTTGTCCTGTGATTTTAAGAAGGCTGCTGGAGCTGCTGAAACAGCCATGATTACTGTTGCTACACAGAGGGAAGGAGGGAGGGGGGCAGGGGCAAAAGATTAAGCATCCTTGATGTTAGTCTCTTTTAAGGAGCTTTCCTAGAAACCCCAACTAATGCCTTCATCTTCATCTTTCCTTGGCCACCTGATCAGTAAAGAGCTTGGAAAATGTAGTTTTTTAATTGGGCACACTGCTGCCCCTGACGATATGGGGGTTGTTGACAGCATGAGAAAGGGAGGAGAATGGATATGGGAAGGGCAACAAGCAGTCTCCATGACAGAGTGCTCCTGAGGACAATTAGATTCTTAGTCTTGTGAATGGACTTAGGAACCAGTCACTTAGTTCCTCTGGGACCAGGGTCTACTCTAAAATAACCACACTGCTCTCATGAGAAGTGTCAGGAAGGCATAGACTGTGGCTTCAAGGGCTCTGAACAACTTGGAGGAGGACATTCAAAGGGACAGAAGTTGCTGTTTGATATTTGTGGGTTATACCCTAATAGTATTTCTTTTCATTCATGCCTTTCACAAATATTTATCATTTATCTAATAAAATAATAGTTTTAACACTACTTTGTTCATTGAGTGCTTACTTGGTGCCAGACACCATTCTAGGTGCTCTGCAAATAGGACACAGAACTGTGCATGGCAATTAGCACTGTCATCCCCGTCATCCAGACACTGGGGATAAGGGAGACACAGGGCCACACTGTTAGTAAGAGAGGCGCTCAGCTTGGGGCCCAACACTTTGGTTCTCTGACCTACGGATGTGGAAGTGAGCCAAGAGACAAGGCCTCTCCAGTGACATAGACGTAAGCCCAAGTGCCTGGGAGACAGACACAGGAAGGTGGGGCTGCCTCAGCCCCGCAGCCCCTTCCTCCTTGGGGGACTGCATTGCAGATCAAGTCCGAGCTGAGCATGTCCCCCAGAAGACACAGCAGGAACCTCAGCTATGTCTGGGCTCATGACCCACCCCTGTTCTCTGGCAGCAGTTCCAGAGGGCACCTGCTTGAGTCAGGACCACATCCTCCAGTCCTGGCTGCTGCCAGGAAACCAATCAAACCTGGCTTCAAAGGTGAGCTGATAGTCCAGCAAAGGGCAGGGTAGCAGAAGTACAAGAAGCTCGATTCCAAGAAACAGGGTTTATTCACTTAATTCAAGCTAATTAAAGGCCAGAAAAGGTGAAACCACATCTTTTACCACCCCCGGTTACCTGATGGCACCACCAGGGCTATGAGGAGAGGACGGACTAAGGGAGGAGGTTTGCTGTTATTCCACCTGGCACTGTGGCCCCTCTGGTGCCCTCTTTGCTCTGTACCACCTCAGGGCCTCGCTTCACTCTTCCATCTTCCTTCTCAAGCTCCTTTATAGAGAAGGTGGACAATAGGTAGTTGGGAATTCTAGGAAGTCTCCTTAAAGGAGCTTGACATCTAAGAAGCTTAAGTTTTTGCTGTACCCCTTTCCTCCTTCCTCCTATGTGGAATGCAAAGGTGATGGCTGGATCTCCAGCAGCCTTTTTGAGACCATAGGATAATTTTGAGGAAGGAAGCCAAAGCTAAGATGTCAGAGAGGGTAGATGATCATGGGACTTTAGGAGGCAAGGCACTTTGCCTGGAGATGTGATGATTTTTAGAGCAGGTTTACCTGCATGATGCAGAGGCAGGTGGGAGAAATTGCTGCTGAAATTCAACCTATAGGTCAACAAAGAGAGTCTGTTGGAGTGGCAATGTCTCTTCTGCCTGGAGGTGCCTTTCATGTCTCTGGTATAAGGGACAAGGGCTCAGGGCTGTACAGTGACTTCCATGGGCCCCAGGTGCTTTTGCCTTCCTGGCCCTTTTTTCAGGCAAAAACATAAATGAAAATGAATGTTATCCATACTAGATTCATTATTATATACTCATTTTCACTGTCGTCAGAGTTTTCTTCTAATTTTAAGATAGACTTAAATATTTTATTTTTAAGAGTGTTCTGGGCCCGAGGCATTGTCCCCTCTGTGCCCAGAGCAGAAGTCAGCTCTGAGAAGGTGAGAAACACCTCAGAAGGACCTCATCACAAAAGCGGAGGCTGGTCCCTGGAGGAGAAGCCTCTCCAATGTGGTCCAGGAATTTGCTCCTGGCCACTCCCCCAGGCTTAGTGCTATTTGCTGCAGTTTCGTGTACCATCCAGCCTGGGAGACTTCAGGGCAGTGCGATGAGCCACTGCTGGAACTGAGCCATGCTCAGCCAGCTGCCTGCCATGGGGCAAGTTTCTTGGTGCCTGCTGGCCTCAGTTTCCCAATCTGTGAAATAGGAACCCTGGAGCTGCCACCATGGAGAGCTGTTTTAAGGAGGGAAGGAATTGATGAAATGTTCTTAGAAAAGCATCCCAAATCGTGGATATTCAATGATCTTAGCTGTCATTGTGGAAGGATGCCGTTTGCTGTTTCCTCTTGGCTAGAAGCCTTTTTATGGGCCCAGATTCCACTCCCCCCAGCTGTCCACTCACCCCAACGGTGGCCGACCAGGAATTCCTCCAAGCCCAGGAAGCAGTGTTAGTGGTACACCTCTGGACAGCTGGGGAAAGGGGTTCAATTGTCCATTCATTCATTCATTCACTTTTCACTTGGCCTATGGAGGCAGGTGATAAGCATACGTGGTTGTGAGGAGCTTCTGTAGGAGGGGTGCGGCAGGGTTGGGGTGGGCTCTGAGAGCCCTCTGAGGAGAAGATCCTTGAGTAGAAGTCTGAGAAGACTAGGTTTGTACACTTTGTTTTCCCAGATGGAGAGGGCAGCTGAAGTACAATCCTGGCTCCCCCTTGCTAACTCTGTGGCCATGAGCAAGTCACTAAGCCTCCCTGAGCCTCTGTACAGCCTGGGTGAGGGGACAGACAATAGCAGGTCCCAACAGCCTATCTTGGAGTCTAACTGTCATCGTGAAGAAGGCACATGGCACTTTGCACCAGGGACTCTCTGAGTTGGAGGGCACTCCCCTCCACAGCATTGTGCTTACATGTGATCTGAAGGGGCCACCCAATCTATGCTACAACCCCTCTCTCCCTCTGCAGCCAGCCTAGCCCAGTGCTGTAGAGCCCCCCTGGGAAGAGGGTCCATAAAGAAGCCAGTCGTTTTCTGGCTTGTGCACATTTTGGACCATGCTCTGTCCCCCGAAGTCACTCAGTTATAGCCATGGTCATAGTTATGCTCACAGTTCAACACAATTGGTGACATTCATTGAGCAATTATTCTCTCTCCAAACTGCTGAATTATAACACAAGCCCGGCTTTGTCCCTGCTGGGGCCCCAAGAACTGCATGGATGTCACCTCTGGTGTTCAAGCTCTTCCTTCTTCTCATTGTTCTTGAAAGGCGCAGAGTGCGGTGAGGCATTCAGTGACCTTGTTTTTATGCTGCCCTCTTTGGCACAAATGGCAGATTTCTGATATCCCTCTTCACATGAGTACAGTGACCTTCCTTGTACTAGACACTAGGCTGAGGTGTTGGCCAACACACCCATCTGTTGGCTCACACTGTACTTGCAGTCAGCTGACCACCCTGCCTCTTTGTGTGGGGAAATGTGCAAAGTCACATGTTCCTTATTTTGCATTGTAGGGGCTGACGTTTTTGCTTGCTTTTGACTTTTTTAATATAAGTAGACTTTACAGTGTCCTTGGTGCCACCTTCTAAACTGGGCCTATCTGTTCTCTAATATAGCATGTGAAGCATCATATCGTCTGCAATAGGAGAGGTATCTTTGGTTTCTGTCCCCCAGCCCCAAGCACCCAGAGCTTTGGGCCGGCTACTGACCCTGGAGGCCTGGTGATGAGGTTCTAGCAGCGCTGGAAGGCCCTGTTGTCCATGGGTGTTGTTTTAGTTGTTTATATACAGTCATATACTTAAGTTTGTGGGTTAGGTGCATTTGATTCACTTCAGACATATCTTTCACGCTGGTGCCACTGAGACAGGCCTGACAAGTGGGGGCTGTGTCTGTGTGGCAGTCCCTTTGAAGTCCCCAGAACTGTTTGCTCAGATTTGAGCTCTGCTCAGGGACGAGGTGAGGTGAAAGGTGAGCACAGACTGCCACCCAGCCCACGGGAGGTGACTGCAAACCAGGAGGCTCCCCGTCACTGACTCTCCATCTAGAGTGGGCGTTGCCTGCTCTGTGTTCCCGGCTCAGTCCATCACAGGGGCACTTGTACAGAACAGGGATGGTCACTAGAGAGGGGCCAGTGGCTGCCCCCGCAGCTCTTACATGGCCTGTAAAGTCATGCAGCTCCTCCCAGCCCATCCCTACCAGCGCCTGCCCTCTGGTTGCCAAAATTATTAGAATCTTTCAACTGTAATTTCTACCATTCTCAGTAGCAGGTGACAGACTTACTGAAGTGGGAGTTGTTCATACTTCAGAAAATGGAGCATCCTAGAATTTTCTGAGTGACCGATTCAAAGGTTATCATAGCTACTTCGTGCTCTGCTGATGGGAAAGAGGGGCCATGGGTCCGCACAAGGGGGTTTTAATTTACACCTCCTGCAAGACTGGGGGGAGCTTAGCCGTGATGCCCAAAACACAGGGAGCGGATCCACCTCATTGTGAAAGGGCTCCTGGCAGCAGGAAGGATGGATCTAATATTTAGGGGATAGGCAGCTCCCTGAGAGGCACGTTTCAGGAGCAGCAGGCTTGAGCTGTTCCACACTTTTCACGTGACTTTTCTCAGCGTAGATATTGACACTGATGGAGAAGAAAGCAAAGGGCCTGTGCTACTAGGAAGGTGGCTTACTTTAGGGGGATGAGTCTGGGGGAGGGGCAGGCTGAGGAAATGGCAAGGAAGGGAGTGAGCATCCAGACTCAATGAGTCATCCCTTACGCCTCCATGTGTGTAACAGGGGGTAATGTTTCTCCCCAGATTTATAAGAGGACGTCCCACTCTTGCCAATCACTCAGAATGAGACCTTATCTGGAAATCAGGTTGTTGTGACTGGAATGAGTTGGGGTGAGGTCCTACTGGAGTAGAGTGGCCCTATTCCTATCCCAATGCGACTGGCATCCTTACAAGAAGGAGATATGTGGAGACAGTCAAACACACAGGGTAGTGCCATATGAGGACCAGAGTGAAGCTGCCACAGCCATGGAGCCACCAGAAGGCGGGAGGGAGACCTAGAACAGATACTGTCCCAATGCCTTCAGAGGGAGTGTGGCCCTGGGACAACTTGACCCCAGACTCTTGCCTTCAGAGTGGGAGATGACTCGTTTCTGTGGTTGGAGTTCCTGTGCGTCGTCTGCTCTTACAGTGACTCCAGGGGATGGATACAATGACACTCTTCCTGACACCACAGGTGACCCCCCTCCCCCACAAGAAGATCTCCATCCCAGGTCCAGCTCAGTGCAGTCCAGGGGATGTCTGCTGACCATGGACAAGTGATCAATCTGTACAGAGGAAATCATCTTTTGTTTTAGCGAATACGATGTTCTCACTTTAACTGTCCTTGAACTGCAGAAACACAGAGATTCAAAAATGAGATTTGGTCTTTATATTGGCTTTTCAAAAAAAGGAAAGGAGAGACCTGCTTCATCTTTGTATGTGATGGGATCCTGCTCCATGCGAGTCCCTGTGCTGGGACTGTGGGGCTCAGCCAGGGGTGGTGGCTAAGCCATAGACCCCACAAAAGGAAGCAGGCTGACCTCACACGGAGACCCTCACAGCAGTCACTATTTTCACCACACTGTCACCTTCCTACTCCTTCCCCTGTCTCTGATGTTCACTCCACTGTACAGTTACAGAGCCAGGCAGAGGCGCCACGTGGTGGGAGTTAAAATTGTCTACAGGGACTTTTCCCCAAGCTCCTAGTGATTGAACAGGGGTGACTATGAGCATACGGCAGCATGGGTCGACCAGCGGTTCAGAAAAACAGGAACTGTCAATTCACGAGAACTCAAAGAAAAAAGAACTTTAAAGAACTGAGAAGTTGCCACATTATAGTGAAAGAATGTTAGGTTTGGGAAATGACAAAAAAGAGCAATTTTCACCTCGAAAACCTGGTGGAGTCAGTTACACAAGATGTGACCACACACAAACACGGCGTTTCTTATAACACAAGGGCATTTACAGTCAAGAGGCTGCTTTCAGAGTTTCATGGAAAGTTATTTTAGTGACAAGGTTTGCTTTCAGCAAAGATTCCTCGTTAAGAGCCTGAAACGTGACTTCCGAGTGGGGCGCAGGGGGCATAGACCCAGCACAGAGATGGCTGCTGGGGGCCTGCTTGGCCTTGGTGTGGGCCCCGGGGGTGACCCGGCAGGAGGCCCACTGGGCACAGTGAGTGGCTGGGATATCCTGATGCCTGGCAGGCGACATATCCACCACTGGGGACCCCTAGTGGCCTCAGCTTTTAAATGTTTAAACAATTCCTTTATTGCAGAGGTCCCCAACCTTTTTGGCATCAAGGGACCGGCGTTCCCGTGAAAATCTAATGCCTGATGATCAGAGGTGGAGCTGAGGTGGTGATGCTAGTGCTGGGGAGCGGCTGCGAATACAGATGAAACTTCACTCGCCCTCCTGCCATTCACCTGCTGCTGTATGGTCCGGTTCCTAACAGGCCACAGTCTGGTACAGGTCCATAGCCCAGGGCCTGGGGACCCTTGCTTTATTGTAAATTTGAGAGCATTGTTTGAAACCAGGCAAAAACTGTGGGTAAAAAACTATTGTGTCTGCGGGATGTGAATGTCTTGTTCTTTCTTTCTCTCTCTTGCTTCCTCTCTCCTCCTTTTGTTGTCATGGTTGTGGTTCTGTAAGCTCTTCTGACATTCTGGGTTCTAAATCTTTGATGGAAATGGTGCAGACATTTTATCTCAGTCTGTTGCTTGATTTTTACTTTTTTTTTTTTTTTTACAATATCTTATTTTACAGAAATATTTAATTTTTATGTAGTCTGAGCTGTTGTTATTTTCCTGACACCCAGATTTTGGCTTGCCTAGGAAGTTTATACCCACCCACAGATGACAAAAATATTCTCATGGATTTTTTTCTCCTGGTATTTCGTAACTTTATTTTTGAGGTTTGGAATACCAATTCCACAGGGATTTAGGATATAATTTTCCTCTAAATGGACAATTTTTCCTGGCACCTCTCCTTAAGCAGGTGACTTTTCCCTGCTAGGAATATATTCTAAGTTTATACATTTTATGTTGGAGGTGTTGGAGGAGGCAGACTGACTAGGAGATTCTGATTGAGATCTGGAGCTGAGCACTTTGACATATGTCTCTGTCTTTCAGATGCCCTGTTACTTCAAGGTGAGAACTGGAACTTTTAGGGGGCACAAGATGGAAACAGGGAGGGGTTGGGCGGACAGTTGGGGGACGTCAGAGCTGAGGAGAGAAGGAGGTTTGGGGAGGGGCTCAGAATAAGTGGATCCAGCTGGCATCAGCTCATGGGAAGGCAGCTGCCCACACCACCATGGGCAGATGCATGGGCACTGGGAGAACCAGGCTCCAATGGACATCTGCCTATTGAGAAAATTTGACCTGAAGTGTGTAAAGTAGACACGTGACCCAGGTAGAAAAGGAAATCTGACTTTTCTGGGGCCCAAACCAGCAGATCAATGAAAATAACCTCAAAGAGTAGAAGCACCTACAAAGAGCTCAATCCCCAAAGCACAAAGGTAGAGTCAAAGCGGGTGGTTAGAGGCCCGCTTAGCTGGCTAGGGCATCTGGGGGAGCGGTCCAGAGGGCCACCAGGCTGTCCAGGGTGCTATGACTTCTGTCCTGCCACCGGGGAGACTTTAGGGTGGGACCGTCATGACCGTGGCACTGTCGCTCATGGGTCTGGCACAGTGTTGGACCTGCACAGGTGCTCAGAAGTCCCCCACACGCTTCAGTGCTCTGTGGTCACCGCTGGAGTTCCTGTCAGCTTTCAAACGAGGGCCGCAATCACTTTGCTCCCGTGTGCCATGCCAGCCTGCGTCCTGCTAATGTTCCAGCTGGTTCCTGGGAGCCTAATGTTGCTTGCAGTCCCCGAGAATGGTGCTCCAGGGTGCCCTGTCTGATGGCAGCACCTTTGGGAGATGGAATGGAGGTGCCTCTATGACTTGGCCTGTCCCTCACTGCTTTAGGCTTTATGAAATGTACTAAAAGCAGCTTAGTGAAATTTGCCCAGTTCAAGATCTCCAGCCATGTGACTGAGGTCTTTGGCCATTCTCTGTACTAAAAGAACCCATTGAGAGAGGGGCACTAGCAGGATGCTGGAGCGCACTGCCATCGATGTTAAGACTTGTCCTTGCCCTGAAGGGCAGTGGGAAGCCCCTCTGTCTCTACTTGAGACACCTCCATGGCCCTCTAGGGCTGCTGGACAACCCTCCTGGTTTATCCCCTCCCTGGGGAAATGGCGTATTCTGGATCCTTCTATAACCACCCCACTGTGTCCTGCCACTCCCCAGCCTTCCCTTTGCAGATGGCATTGTGTGACCTCAGAGTTCCATCACCACCTGGACTGCGGGCTCAGGCACCCACGTCGGGGAAATACTGGTCAGTTGTCAGGAAAGCACTGGGGCAAGATGTCAGTCCGCATTCCCTGCCAACAGCTCCTGCACCCGTGGCTTTTAGGTGGGCTCTCCTGCATGTCACTAATTAGGTTCCAGCCAACGAGGGCTGATGGGGCTCAGGCTGGGGAATGTGTGCTGCAGGGTCCCTAGACTCTGGTAGTTCCACCAACATGATGGCTTATCAAATGGAACACCTAGGACACGCAGCTGCAGGTGCCACTCTGCTATTTTTATGCTCTGGCTACCTGTGGGTCAGTTGTTCATAGTGTGTCAACATCCATAAAGACGTCACGGGGGTAGAAGGGGGCCAGGTGAGCAGTGCCGCCATAATAAGCACTGTGTCCACACAGCCCTCAGTCAAAGATAGGCTGGGCCATCCAGGGCCAGCCAAGAGAATGGCTTTTTTTTTTTTTTTTCCACTGAAGGACTTCTCAGAGCCTTTGGCCATGCTTCATAAGTAGCCAAAATGGCATACAGCAGGTAGTCTCTGCTAAAAGTCTGTAAATCTGTGAGTCTGTGTGCCAGTGTGTGCCTGTGTATCTTCATGTCTGTATGTGCATGTGTGTGTCTACACGCCACTTAGATGTTTTGAGTATGGTTAGGCTGGCGAATTGCGCCTTTAGGAAAACAGCTTTGTGGGAGAATCAAGGTGGAGACATACTGGACACACGTACCCTTTCGTATCCTCAGAATAGCGGAAACTTAGCATGGCCAGGAAGGGGTGGTCCAGGCCATAGGGGGCAATGGAGCAGATAACCAAGAGCCATGAGCAGGCTAGTGGCAGTGAGGAGAACTGGCTGAGTTGTGAGACTACAGGAAGCCCATGTCACTACTGACATTTCAAGAAGTCAGAGCAGATGGCCACACCTGGCCCATATGTATAGCTGGGTCAGAGTGACCATGACCGTGTGAGGAGTAGGCAGTGAGTGGAAGTTGTTTCTCTTGCCCAAGCATTAAGAATATTACAGAGGGATTCCCCCGTTTTTCCTCAAGTATGTATTGGCTGAGTAGCCACCTAAAACAGACAGGGACATCTGCATGCCAGGACTGCACTGTGGTGGCACACCCAGCTGAGAACTGCAATGTGGCCAGGTCCTCTGGCCAGGGGTCCATGTGGAGAAGGCGTGGTGTCTAGGAGAAGTGTGTGCTGGCGGGGGCATGGGGAGGTGGGGAGCATAGGCTGGTCCCCTGCTGTGATGGACAGCTAACCATTGCTGGCTGAGGTAAAACCCAAATACCTTATTTGCTAATATGCAGCAAATAAGGCTCATTCCTGTTGGAGGCTGGCTTGCAAATGTCAGAGCCATATTGGAGCCAGCAATGTCCACTGTTAGTTCACTCATCCTGGAAGCTCATGACTTCACACACTGAAGTCATTAATAAAAACCAAGATGATAATCCAAACAAGCCCTGTTGTTTGGAAGTCACGGCGTTTAGGGACCAATATTTGCGCCTGAGACAGGGAGCATCTGAGAAATGATGCTTAGCCTTGAGGTTTATGTGTGGATCTCTGCAACAACTGCAGATCCCTGCCAGGAAACCTGGTCAGCCTCTGCCCTCTGCACATCCCCCTCTTACAGCCTCAGCCCATGCACACGTTCACGTGTGCCCCGAGACATAGACATTTGGCCTGTGAGATTTTAACCCCTCCATCCCAGAATGTAACCAGGGCAGACTGGAAGGTGTTTAGTACCTGGAAGGGCAGATGTGGCTGTTGTCTTACATGATCAAGAACACAATCCTCTCAGAGAAGCATCTCTGCAATGTGATGAGGAAGTCATAAGATCTGAATGAAGTGAAAAACCACAGATATTTTAATACGCACTATAGGCATAGATAAGGTGCAGCCACGAATAAGAAAGGAATCCTGGTGGGGACAGCTTACCAGCTTGGAAGAGTAAAACCTGAGAGATGAGGACATGGGGAGGAAGGGACAGTGCCACAGAAGGGACTGGGCCATGTGAGCTGAGGTGGTGGGGAGGGGCTGAACCTGGACTCACTCCCACATTGGGGAGCCAGGTGTTTTTGGAGGTGCACTGGTGGTGACACAGGCTCTATGTACAATGGAGTGGAGGTGGGCAAGCCTAGGCTGTGTGCATGGGGGGGCATTGGAGGTGTCTTTCTGGCAAATGATTGCAGAGGTAGAGGATTAGAACTCAGCAGGAAAGGTGGCTTTGCTCTGCTCAGGTCTGCTGTGAAATAAATATGTCCCTCATGGCAAAGATGTCAGGACAGACACCTCTGCCAGGGTTGATATTGCTTGAAACCTGGCTGAGGTTCCTTTTGGGGGTTACACCGGAGCCTGATAGAAGCCAGAGCGAGACTAACCCTCACTGCCCCCGCTGTGATCCAGCCATAATTTGTCACTCTACTACGCATCCATAACGTACACCATGGGCCCAAAAAGCTTTTCCAAAAGAAGAGCTTCAAAACTGAAACGTAAGCAGAAAAACGGTGACTTCTAAACCGCAAAGCTCATTTGAATCATGCATGGAGTCCTTTATTTATGACTGCAATGTTGTGGAAAGCCATGATTCCAGGGCAGGCAGACTAGTGAGTACTGAATTCTGCTGGTTCCAAAGAGCAAGAAAATCCCCTTGATTTACAGAGCCGGGTCTGTTTGGACTATTCTTTATTGGCCATACATTATAGCACTAATAAACCTCCAAACTTTCTCCCTGGGGTCTTTCCTTTTGTGATGCTGAGTGCCTTTTTACACCATCACAGACTTGTTACAGGGTCAACCTAGATTCAATGACTTGTCCCTAGCTAACTCTGTGGGGGGTGTGCGTGTGTGCACACACATGCTTCTGGGCTGTCATAAAGTCCTGGCTCTATACCATTTTCCTTATTATTTAGGATTCTACTTGGAGGACAATAGTACTCAGCTTGGTGAAATCAGAGTTCGCATGTTGGCTGAGACCGTATGGGTCGAGGGCCCTCTGAGCACCTGCAGGCTGGGGTTGCTGCAGTTGTGTCTGATGGCCCAGGGCAGAGAAAACCTGGATTACTTGCACCCGATAGTAACCAAGCAGAAAAACCAAAGTGGTTTTGACATGTGCATTCATTTGCTGGTAAGGAATGGGGAGCATAACAAAATGCCACAGCCTGGACACTTTAAACAACAGAAATGTGTCTGCTGCCAGTTCTGGAGGCTGGAAGTCTCAGATCTGGATGTTGGGAGGTTTGGTTCCTTTGGAGGCCTTTCTCTTTGGTTTGCATTTGGTGGCTTCCTGCTGTGTCCTCAAATGGTCATCTCTCGGCCTATGTCACATGTCTTAGTCTTCTCTTCTTATAAGGATACTAGTCACAGTGGGTGAAGGCCCATCCAGATGGCTTCCTTTTACCTTAATTACCTATTTAAAGGCCCAATCTATAAATATAGTCCTAGTTTGGAGTCCTAGGGTTAGGACTTCAACATATAATTTTAGGGGAACACAATTCAGCCCACGACAACTTGTTTTCAGTAATGCATTTACAAGACTCCCTTCCATGTATCTTTATCATCAGCGGATGGATTCCGCAGCAACTAGCTAGGTGAAGTGTCTGTCCACCTGACATCACTGTGCTTGACTCTGAAGGCGAGGCAGGCTTAGCTTCACATCTTCATGGCTGGCTTCCCAGCTTTGAATCCGGTAGCTCTCGATTCAGATTTTTGCTAGCTGTGCATCACATCCCTTTCTGGTTTCAAATAGTTCACCTTCATCTCTGCAGATTCTGATCTCTGGCCAAATGTAAGCAGGTGAGATGACTCTCATGTTTGCAGGAGCTTCTAGTTCATTCCTGTAATAGGGCCATGCTGTGGGCCGAACAGCCTAACCTATTCAGTCCCCTGACAAAGGCAGCACTTGTGGTCAGCCTGGCCTCTGACTGGTCTCGCTTCCCGCTCTGAGATCGAGTGACCCTCTGGGCCCAGCCTCACTCTCACAGCTGCACTTCCTGCACCCAAGACAGCTCTGAGGGCAGACGGGTTGGTGTCCAGCTGGCCCGCCTTCCACTGGCCTTTTCTATGCAGCTTTCAAGTTCAAATTGTACATGTCCGTCCTCCGAAGGGTCAGCTATCTTCAGTGGTGCTTTTGGCCTGTATTCTGCCTGGATTTATGGGTTTTATTTATTTCACTTTGCAATTTTTGACCTTAATTTCTCTACATGTTCTATTCGCATAGGAATTAATCGGGGTGAAGGTAGCTGAGTGAACAGCTTAAGTATCCCCCCAACTTTTCTTCTATCTGATGCTCACTATAATGCACTTGACCCTTCCCTGGGGAGCACTGGTTCTTTCTCACTGGAGCCCACAGAGCAGGGCTGGGATTCCCAGCCCTCCACTTACCAGTCAGGGGAGTCAGGATGCTTCAACATGCATCCCATGGCCTCAGCATCCAACTGTGGGGTGGAGGTAAATGGTAACAGAGGTGGCTGCTGACCTTAAATGTAAAACTTCACACAGAGTTTGGTGCCAAGTAGGTGCGTAGAAATGTCAATTGTCATCCCTTTACTTACCTCGCACTTGCTGTGGCATCTCACGAAGCTGTTGTCCCTTTCTTAGATGTCCCTTCAATGTTAGATAGGGCCCAATGACCCTCTTGTACAACCCTGCTGTATCTCTAGACTCTGTTCTGATATGTCTTCTGCAGTGACCAAATGCCAGGCATCCCCTAATGGCAGAGGAATTCTGGTTTTCATTGATCCAGTCTGT
This sequence comes from Eidolon dupreanum, assembly GCA_028627145.1. Lineage (NCBI taxonomy): Eukaryota > Metazoa > Chordata > Mammalia > Chiroptera > Pteropodidae > Eidolon > Eidolon dupreanum. The sequence goes on from CM053515.1 coordinate 42,716,994, forward strand.
TTATTGGAAATTTGCTGACTCCTGGCCCACACTCTGAGGCTTGGTATAGTTCAAGCCATCTGTTCCTATGTCCCTCTAAGAGTCCCAAGTCCAAAGTTCCTTCCACTACTTCACACCTAACACATCCCCTTACTTCCCCCTGAATGTTCTCAGCTGCTGTCATCCTTTCAAACCTGTGGATCTTAGAAAGAAGCAAGATGCTTCAGGAAAGGTCTGACCAGCCCAGAGTAGATGGACCCCACCTCCCACCTTACAGAACCCTTCTAGGCCCCTTGGAGGCCTTTGCTTAGCTGGTGGCCATGTTATGATTTTGTTAGTATTGCATTTGTTATTAATAAAAGCCTATACAATTTTTCCTCTTTAATTTCTGCTATAAAAGTCAAGTTTCTTATACTCTAAATTTGTGGAACTAGGGTTTTTTGCACCCAAAGGTACATAACCTCATACTACCATTATTCAACTTTGTTTTGGAATATTTAAGCCATAACCTGACCCTGTCAGCCTGCCGGTATTGTTTGTGAGTCAGTGTATGCACTGTCCCCGCAGGAGGTCTGACAAACACACTGACTAGTTTTGTCATGCCACTGAGAAGGAGTGGACAGGATGGCTGAGAAAGGAGGCCTGGAGCGTGACCAGAGAGAGATGGCTCTCTAGGGGACACCTTTGGAATTCTTGGGTCAGCCAAGCAACTGCGAAATTACTAACCTTGTTAGTGGACATATTTTTCCACCTTGACCTCTAGTACTTCTTTCTGCATGCCCAGCTGAAGTCTAGATCCACTACTCCCTATATTTTCTTGACCTATCTCGAGACCATACCATTTGAAAGTGAGACCAGCTAGATGTGACTGGTTGTGATCGCCTACCAGCTCCTGGGGCTCTCCATTCCTTTCTGAGGCTTTATAAAGCATTATTTTTGGCATTTCAGAACCTTGTCAGGGGCCAATATAAGGTTCGGGACTTATGGAGTCACCTCTTGCCGTTTGTGGCCATCAGAACTGTTGTGCCTTCTGAACACATGAGAAGCCCAGTGTGGCGGCTCTAAGAGCCTGGCTGGGCTGCAAGTCACTGAGGTGGGAGCCGGGGCCTGCTCTCTTCATCTACTTCCACCCTCACCCTTGCCCTTAGTTGCTTCCTGTGTGTTCATCATCCATGTGATGTTTAATTCTGTGTGTTTATTTGGCTAGGTCACAGTGCCAGATATGTGCCAAACATTATCCTAGATACTTCCATAAAGGTATTTTTTCAATGAAGCTAACATCTAAATCTGTAGACACCAAGTAAAGCAGATGATCCTTCATCATGGGTGGGCCTCACCTAATCAGTTGAAAGCTGGAAGAGAAAAAGATTAAGGTCCTTCCTTTAAAGAAGCAGAAATTTTGCCAACAGATGGCCTTCGAGCACAACTCTCTCAGGGTCTCGATCTCGCTGGCTGGCCCGTGTCGTCCGGGCTAGCCAAGCCTCCACGATTGTATATGCTGATCCCCTCAGGCAAAGCTCTCCTCCTCCCTCTCCACTGGCCCGTTTCTCTGAAGAAGTCTGCTGACTGCAGCCCTGCCCAGCACAACCACGTGGGGACAGAGAACATGAAGAACACAGCCGTGAGGGGTGTATCCTTCTCCCTCCCACAGTTAAGCTCTCTGTCTCCAGAGGCCAAGCGAGATAGGCCCCTCCAGAAAATGTATCCCAGGGCACTGTCCAGCTCCTGGTAGGAACACAGACTGATCTCCTTGACATCTGGCACCACCTCCCTGCCACTTGCTCCCCGCGCTTCCTTCCTGCCCTTCCCATTAGACTCACCAGGGTGACAGTGTCTCTGTGGTCTCCAGTCTTGCTCTTCATAGGGACAACTGCATGTTTGACACCCCCGAGCCCTCCTGAGCTGTCCATCCCCAAGGGCACACTTTGCTGGAGCCCACTTTGTTGAAAGCAGCGAGCGGGGACAGTAGCCAGGCCTGGGCTCAGAGAGCTCTGGGTCTGCATCTGAAACCTGCCCCTTGATTGCCATTGGCTCTTGGGCAAAATTTTTAACCTTTCCGTGCCTCAATTTCCTCATTTGTGATGGGGTTTTAATGGTGTTCACCTCCCAGTCTGGTTGTGAGGGTTTAGTGTGAAGATGCACAGTGAACACTTAGTGCCAGTCAGCTCAGAAAGGGCAGCTCAACCCCTCAGACGCGGTCCTCCTGGGGTCTCTGGGCTGCTGTCTCCCTGTCTCCACCTGTCACCTTGTCTCTAGTGTGGCCTGTGGCATCCTCTCTCTTCTCTTGCATGCACATGGTGGAGTGTAACTGCTCAGCCTTTTTGAAATTATGCCTGACACTAATACTTGCTTTGACAAGATAGTGAGATGGGATGTGCAGTACAGGTGACAAATGAAGCCTTGATGGGATAAGCTGCTAAGCTGTGGGGGTGTTAGTTGTTATGCGGCATGGCTCAGCCTGTCCTGGCCGACACATTCCTTAATCTTGACTTTCTGAGATCATATAGCCAGCACCATCACTGGATCGTGCATACAGATAACATTTATTTGCATGGTTGTACTTGCATACAGGTCTGCAAATACATACCTAAAGACTTACTTGAGGCGAAATTATTCTGAATGCTCCAGCTTAACTTTCTACTAAAAAATGAGAATTTGTGGCAGGTGGTTAAATTGCCTAGGCTACTTGTATTGATTGTGATTGAAAAATGGCCACAAAAGCCGGGGTCGGGTGCCCAGGCTGAGGCTTGACCCCAAGCAAGCTCCAAGCCCCTGTGTGCACTGAGAGATAAGAGGACATCAACTGTCATGTCCTCTCCTGTAGCTTCACCTCTCCTTATGTCCCCGGCACAGGGCCATCCACTGGCCCAGCCTCACTCCATGTCTCCCTTTCCCTCCACCCCGCCCTCCGGGCCTCTCTTTCTTCTTAGGCAGTTGGCAGTTGAGCCTTCTTTGGTTTGCTCCAACTTTTATCTCTTCTTCCCCCTTAAAGCCTATCACAGTCACCCCTGACATGTTCAGAATCCACCTTGGCAGAGGTAAGGAGGGCATCACAGACAGCTCTGTTTAATTGTTTCTGTCTTCAGTGATTGATTTTTTTCTGGCAGTCTCTGGTGTAAGATTCTGAAATATCTTCCCAATCACAAAGAATGAAGTCCTAATCTATTGGACCTTCTCTCCTGGCTTGGTAGCAGGCATGTCCACAAGAATAAATTGTTTGCTACAACAGCCGAGCTGTCCAGGTGACCCTGACTGGCTGGGCTAATGGGAGTCTCTGTGAAGGCTTTTCCCACCTTGAGAGCAGGTTGTTGGCTGGGCCTGGACTCAGACACACTCAGTTACAGAGGTCCCAGGGACGGCCCCCCAGCATCCAGCAAAGGCTCCTTTACCCTCCCCTGGAAGACTTTGGAACTGGGAGAACTGACAGTCCCATAACTGAACACCAGCACGCAATGTTTTGTGACGTTTACGTGAAGACCACTGATGTCCCCACGGGGATGCAAGGGGCCCTCTTCCTGTCCCTCAGCCCACAGTGGTGGAGGGACAATCTCCAAGCTCCTCAGAGGGAAGGGAAAAGAGAGGACAGGGGTCCCCTCCAGAGTGGGAAGGAGACTCCAAATCCCATGTTCCACCCAAAGGCTCTCTGCAGGCCAGGATACTAGAGTGAGACCTGAGGCAAGATCCATTTCCCCCACAGAAATCAGTTTTATTGACAGAGCTGTTGGAGTACACGGTTCTGGTGAAACGAGACCACCGATCTCACAGCACAGAACTAACCCATAGGTCAGGAGAGCTGACAGCCAGAAGTCCACCTATGCATGGCGAATGCGTTCTTGAGTAAATGGTGGTCAGAAGTTGGGCAGAACTTATACATCTGGTTGTTTTGTTCTTATAAAGACAAATAGTACGCAGGGTCTGCCTTTTTCCCAACCGCAGCAAATTCCCTAAGTTCTCCAAAGCCTTGGTTTTATCACCTGTCGTAGTGGTGTCTCCTGGTTCCAAACCTGACACATGGGGACACTCAGGCACTCAGCACCTGGCAGGGATTAGTGGATAGCTGGGCATGTCAGCTGTGCAGCCACAGGTGTCCTGCACCTGGCCTCATGCCCATGACCTCTCCACAGAGGCAGGAATGGCCTTTGAGTGTGCTCAAAGTCCCTCCAAGGAAGCACAGGCCTCATCTGTCACCTGTGGTTGTCTCACAGTGAAGGCAGGAGGGCACGACTCTCAGCCATGGTCAGACTCAGCTTTAGTTGGTGACAAGTCGCTAGGGAGTTCCTTTCAGCTCGGGGCTTTCCGAGAAGTGTCTGTTCTTTGGCAGTTTTTGTCTTATAAAAGTACCCCCCCTGCAGTTTAGTTCATAATTATTTTAAGAGTTTCTTATAAATGAACTAGATTTTCTTTGCACTGGGGATAATTTATAGAGTCCTCAGTCACTTCATTGCAGCTGTGAGCTTCCCACACCCCACAAATGCACCTTGAAAACAAAACTGAATATTAGTGGCCCAAGGACGCAGGTCTGTGAGGGAAATAGAAGTGAGGTTTCTGCAAACCTCCTTTGTGTCTCTGTGGAGGAAAACCCTGGACATCTTTCAGGACAACATTCAACATCATTTACCTAGAGTATGAGTCTCATGGGTGAAATTACATTGATTATAGCTTAAAGCATTATTCTAATCTAAAACTCACATTAAAATATCCCTGAATAATATATTTAACATAAGAGTACAGGAAGGCATGCCTTTGTGGCAGCCTGCACGCCCCCCCCCACCCCCAAGTTTTACTGACACTCTAGTTGGGGATTTTTTTGTCTGAGTGGATGTTACCTCAAAAAACTTGAGTTAAATCACTAATGAATCACCCATAATGAAGATAAAAAGGACTGTACTCCTCATTTTCTAGAATGTGACTTGACTATAAATCAGACTTTTGTTTTCCTAAACCCTAGGAGGCCTCTGAGGCCTGTGGGGCCTTTCTACCCTTGACCCGCTGAAGGGGCCAGACCTCCGCACAGACCCCCTCCCTCTGGTGGTGTGGTTCCTGGGCTGCTCAAGGCTCCGTTTCTGTTGGAGTTTGGAGTGTGCCTCTGCTGTTATTCCTGACACCACTGCTAACTCATCACTTTATATTCAGGTTGCCCTTCGGAAAGGAGAATCTTGTTTCAAAGTTGCACCTGGGCGTTTTTAATAAAATGTGCTGCACGGGCCTGGCTGGCCTGGGTGCACACCAGCGTCAGAGTAGAGTGACTGTGTGAGGCTGGGTGGGGCGCTGTGGGTAAGGAAAGCAATTTGCATAATGGTGAAACTGAAACCCAGCCGTGTGGGTGGGGCCTGGGTTCCCAGCGTCACTGTCGCCCACAGACGCCCCCATGGACACGTGGTGCCCTCCCCATTCGCCCACGGGGCAGGGGGACAGCCAGGTGGAGGGCAGGGGGTGGGGGGTGAGTGTGAACCAGAATCAAATCCCCTGCCCTGAGCTCAGGCCTGTGGGCTCCCAACTTTCAGGAGAACTGCCACACCTTTGGGCCTGGCTCAATGCGGTCCCATCAAGTATGACGGGGGAAGTCAGAAAAGTGGCTAAATCACTTTTAAAGAGTCCCTGCTTCTTCCCCCTGAGAGTCAAGTCTGAGTCAGCATGAGAGCTCCACAGCCTAACACTTGGGGCCAGTGTGGCCCATGCCTACTCCCCAGGAGTGCTTGGGCCTGGGGGCATGGTTGTAGTCTCTGGGCATGGCTAGAGCCTGGGGACCCTCCCTTCCCCTGCTGGATCTCTTCTCCTGAGGTGCTGCAAGGTATTTCTGGTTGATGGGAACCTGACAGGCACATGAGCTTATAGTTCTGTCATGTGTGGCTAGCTGAGTCTGAAGTAACAGAGTGCCTTGGGGGGATAACCCCGAAAGTTTCTGATATGGGGAGTGTTTGCTCTCAGTCCCAGGTGTTCTGCTGTAAAGAGGACGCACTCCTGGTAGACACCTTTTGCAGCTGTGTTCCTTTTTGTTGTCTTCGGCCGGCAGTTGGCTTGTCTCCTTGATGGCAGACAAAGGGCATGTTCTGCAACATTCTCCCCACCCTGGAGGCTGTCAACCCAGGCCATTTGCTGGGACTCTGGATTCCATCCGCACTCCATCAGCCACTGCAACTTACTAAATAACTAATGACTTTAGAATTATGTTCTATGATATAGGAGCTCATTTCATGCAAATAATATACATTTTTTACTTGTATTTTAAAAGTTACCAGGTAATAAAAATATAACTACTATCATAATGTGTGTGTAGGGAGGTGACTCAGGCTCAGAAGATGAGTGCCATAGCCCTGAGACTGGCCTTGTTGCTGGACAGAAGGGCCATGAGGAGGTGACAGTGTGCTACCAGTAGGGTATCCTCCAGGAATTGTCAGTGATCAGTTTTGGTCGCTGTTCACTTGGCCCCAGGATGAACACGATAGGACTACTTTTTATTCTACTATGATGAGTGTGGCTTTCACATTCCACTTCTTATTTTAAAGTATTTATTTTATGGAACATTGAAGAGAAGAAAATTTACACACATGTAATTCTATCAAGCATTTTTGGGTTGTTTGCACTGGAAACCTATGGATGAGGCTGAAAGACAGCAGCAGGGTGGGGAGGGAGGAGGCTTTCTTTGGTTAACATAACATTTTTAACTGGTCTGTATTACTTTTCTGGTTGCATTTTGTAATAAGAAGGAAAAACCAGTTTTTTTCAAGCTAGATTTGGGTTATTACATGTGTTTATTTCCACAAACATTACCTGGCGGGTTATGACCCAGGCACCATGCCACCCTAAAGGCTAGCGACCTTGTCCTTGGGGGACTCACAGTTTAGAAGGACAAACAGTTGTGAAAGATAATGTGACATCGACACCTCCACTTCCTGAGGGCCAAATGTGTGTCAGGCTCTGGTCCAGTTACTCATGAGGATGGTCTGATCTCATTTCACCTCATACACTCCATGAGTGAGGTCCTGTATGATCCCTGTTTTACAGATGAGAAATATCTGTAAAATCTGTGTGTCCTAGGTCACACAGCAGGTGGGCAGCAGGGTCTGGATTTGAAGCCAGACTGCTAGGGGTCTCAGAGTTCACATGTCACTAAGCCACACTGTGAATGATGCACTTGGGGGTATAGAGAAGAACCTGGAGGGCTGTGTCTGTGGTGTCTGGGGGTCTTCAAGGAGGAGCTGGTGTTTAGCTCAGCCAGGAACGGTCACATCTGAAGATCACCGTGTTTAAAGGACCCTGGTTATTTTTCATCCTCTAGATGTCACTCCTGCATTATGTGGTTAAGGCTGGTGAGGAAGCCATTCCTGCCCCACACAGGAATATGTCACTTCTCACACGTGGATTAGGACTCACGTAAGATCACCACACTCGGGAGAGTGTTTCCTTAGGGTGTGCTGATGGGCTGTTGCTGCTGGAACTAGAAAGCCTCCCAGTGAACTGTGACAAATCACGTCTTGGAGACCTCTGACTTCAGCAGTCCTCGCCTGAAAGACACAGAGACAAGCTCTGTAGAAGCCAGAGTTCCTCCTGCTCTCCGGTGGCTTTTAGATAGAAAATCAAGGATTGGTTTGGCGCCTACCATGCCTAGTCTTGCCACGGCATCTCACCGGTGCTTGTGATGGGCACAGTTGTGTCCCACTCCAAATTTGTTGTGGTCCTAACCCCAGTGTAGTGACCCCCTTATCCATGGGGGGCACATTCCAAGACCCCCAATGTATGCCTGAAACTGCAGGCAGTACCAACCCTATATACACGGTTTTCTCCTAGACACATATACATTTTCATTTAAAGAAAGCACTTTGTGGCTTCTTGTTGGCACATCTGAATTGCCAGCATCACTATTCTTGTGCTTTGAGGCCGTTACTAAGTAAAATGGGGGTGACTCGAGCATAAGCACTGCCACCATGACGGTTACAAGGTCACTAATGGTTAATGAGCATATACAGGGTGGATATGGGGACAAAGTGATGATCCCTGTTCTGGAGGGGGTGGAATAGGACATTGTGAGATTTCATCACGCCACTCAGAACGGTGCACAGTTTAAAGCTTGTGAGTTGTTCATTTCAGGAACTTTCATTTAATATTTTTGGACCTCAGTTGACTATAGGTTACTGAAGTCACAGAAAGCAAAACCATGGATAAAAGGGGACTGCTGTACCTTAGAATGTTACTGCGTTTGGAGAAAGGGCCTGTAAAGAGATAATTAAGTTACGAAAAGGTTGTTCAGGTATGTGCTTATAAAAGGAGGAGATTAGGACATAGACACATACATAGGGATGACCATGTGAAGACATAGAGAGAAGGCAGTCATTTACCAGCCAAGGAGAGAGTCCTCAGGAGAAACTAAACTTGCCAACACCTTGATCTCAGCCTTGTAAGAGTCCAGAATTATGAGAAAATCAATTATTGCTGTTTAAGCCCCTGGTGTGTGGTGCTTTGTTATAGTAGTTCTAGCACACAATACAAGGGCCCAATGTACTTTTTTGAATAAAATCATGGATAGATGTGTGGGAGGGAAAAAATGTTGCATAGTTGGGATAGAAGCAAGCCATGGGGTCTTTCTCAACCTGGGCAAAGAATTTGAATTCAGTGTTGGAGGCACAGGGGACCCCCATGGCCAAAGCAATGCTGGAGGGGGACTGGTATGGCCAGCCCTGGGCTCTGAGCCAGCGGGAGGGCCCAGGACTGGGAACCAGAAGGAAGCTTGGCAAAGGGCTGGTAGACACCCAACAGCACTGGTGAGACGAAGGGGGTTCTTCCTTCCCATTATGTCAATGTTCTCTCCTGGAGGAGCAGGTGGACCCTGATGGACCAAGAAGTTGGAATTCTGTCTGGAGACAAGGCCACAGGCTCTGATCTGATTGGACAGAGAGCAGCACCCCTCACATGTGAAGTGAGAGAGGACAATCTGGTCTCCAAGGAGTTCAGAGTCCACACTCATGGAGTTAGTTCCCTTGGGGGTGGGAGTGGGGCAGGGGGGTTGAGATTTCAGTGGAACATGGTGTATCCCAGAGCCAAACAGAGGCTTGCAGCCAGGGAGTGTGGCACCCCTGATTTTTCCCTGGGAAGTGAAGAGAGACTGAACTGAGGTTTCCAGGACCAGAATCCATTCACAGACCAAAGAGGCAGGGAACGGCAAGGCCCACAGGCAGCAGGGGCGGGCAGCCTCTGGGCCTGGTGGGCTGCCCGGTCTGACTCGGCCACTGGAGTCAGTGCCACTGGCTTTCTTCAGCTCTTAAGCCACTGTCAATGGTAGGTTAGTGTGGGTTCTTTCCCTGGTCTTTGGCTCAGGTGGATCTTGGTGTCACATTAGACTCTAGGTTCAATGTCACAGCCCTTTCTATGGGTACTCAGGGCTACATGATGATGAATGAACATAAGATCAGGAGAGGGAAAATGTCAAGCCTCAGCAGATGCCCTTCCAATTAGGACTGTGTCTGTGAAGCAGATCAAAGGGTATAGTATCAAGAACATTTGAAAAATATGTAGTTCGATAGAAGTTAGATTCCCATTTCTTGTCATTTTGGAGTTTAGAATGTGTGAGCACCTTTGAAAGTCCTTATTATACTGAGCTATTCTGAACCTCATTGAGAAAGCAATGATGCCAAGAAACCTATATGCATGATTTGTTATAAAATGAAAATCAAGAGCCTTTATGTGTTGAGCTCATCAAGTGTTATCTTCTCTCCTACTTGGTTAGATTCCATAACAGAGAATATTGGAGCTAAAAGAAAATAAAATTCCTGTGACAGAGGGGATCGTCACTTTACAAAATGGTTCAAGGAGAAATGATGTTGAAAATAGAAGTCTAATGTCGTTCCTTGGCCTTTTCTCTTTCAACAAACCACTTCACTTGGCTGTCTATTATCTCCCATATGCGTTCATGTCTGCTTTACTTTCATTTATAATTGTTGTACAATTGTACAGGTGCCCCAGGCAGTTGGGGACCATCGCTGAGCAGGGCATCATCTCGCTGAGGGCAGAGGCACTAACAGAACTGCTGTCCGCTGGGTTTGATGGGGCCTTCTGGGGCACGTTTCTGTGTCTAGTTAAGTGAGATGATTGTTGAATGACACCAGGTACATCACGAAGAGCCCATGCTCTGTGGACCCTCCCCGTTAGGGGAGGAAAGCCTAGGATTGCAGAGGCATTTCTGATTTAGTTGGGAGTCTTTTGGTTAAAAGTGACAGAAAGCCCAACTCAGAGTGACTTAAGCCAAACCAGAACTTGCCATCATCTCATGTAAGAAAACAATCTTGGAATGGGGGTGGCATGGACACCGCCCATAGGAAGTTAAGACAGTTCAGTCTCCTTCTGCTCCCTGTGGCTCATTTTCTGTTTTGACTCTCTTCTCAAACAGACTCAAGACTCAAGGTGGCTGCCACCAGCCCTTCCCCATCCGAATCCAGCAGAAAAGAGTTTTTGACCCAGCATTCCCTGCAAAGTGCTGAGCTTCAGTCTGCTTGGATGAGCTGAGGTCGTGTGTCTACCCCTGGGCCAGTCACTGGGGACAGGACTGCAGTGTGCTGGCGGGTTTACCTGCCTTATCTCTACTCCTCTCCTGGGGGTGAGAATGGGATGCAGGGAAGCAAACCACAGATGTCCAGTAGGTGTTACTCAGTGACACGGGTGACTCACTAAATGCAAGATTATTGGTGAGCAAAAGGAGCCATTTCTTGATTTCTGAGTAGCCACCGATGTATCACTTCTCATAGCAGCTACCACCCTTGGAGGCTGGCTGGGACTTCAGTGGCTTCCAGGTAGCCCCTCATAAATCAAGCATTGTGTCCATTATTCCCGACCCCAGTGTGAAGCTGGAGGTAAGGCAGCTCCTATGCACAGACTGTCTGCCCTCACTTCTCCCACTTCCCTCCCTGCTGGCCTGTCTTCCAGTGCCAGGTGTCCAGCTCCTTCCTCACTGGCCCAGAGAGCTGTCTTTCGTATTTGTGGAGGACTTTCCTAAGTGACGCATCCACATTTTCTGTTGGTGAAGCAGACGCAGGAGTTTTGTCTTTCTGATTTTTGTCTGCGTGTTATTTAGCTAGAGCCAATGAATTGCTTCAAAAACACTTTCCAATACTGACGAAATGTTTTGTCTACTCTAGGCCCAAGGAGTAAGTCCTCCCCCAGCGGAAATGTATCACATAAAGGTCATCCTGTTTGCCAGTCATGCATCTTGTGACCCTATGCAAGAGGAGACCTCTTCTTATTTGTCCTCATTGTCACATGAATGAGGCAAGGCCGTACATGCTAATGTCACAAAAGAACCAGAATGGAGGGTAAATAATCATAAAATTCCTGATAATTGCCACATAGAAAAAAATCTTGGGCAGTTCCCTGAGCTGATGATCCCTTGAGTAGAGAAGACATAATATTAGAATTATTCAAAATAAAAGACTTTGTAATGATTAGGACAAGAGGAAAATAGAGAAGGAGTCCATGGAGCTAGGCCTCTGATAGACACACACCCACAAAGACAGACTGTACACTCCAGGCCGTTCTCCAGAGAAATGTGGCCATCGAGTTGTAAGTTCTGTGGCCATTCAGTCACTGTTACCTCAGTTTCATTGGTCCTGAGCCTTGTACAAAGTGTGGGTAGGGAAAAAGCCCAGAGAATAATGTGGGGTCAGGTTAAGGAAGAAGGGTGGGGTTCACAGAAGTCACCTGTAATTCAGCAATGGCTTCCTGTCTCAGTTGGAGTGACCCAAGCTGGGGTCCTATTACCACGAAGAGAAATACAGGAGATAGCCCTTTGTGTACCTCTGAGTCTGGGAATGGCCTTCACCTCCTCGTTCTCCTCCAACACAACCAAGCTCAGCAACAGATGTTACGGGAGACTTGTATTTTCATTGCTTTTGTGAGCATGTCTAGCAAAATGCAAAATCCTGCTGATAAAATATGGATTTTTCCCCATTAGAAATGAATGCTGTCATGCAAATGTGCAGAAAACAAGCCCACTTAAAATTAATATATATATATATATATATATATATATATAATTTTTAAAAGATAATGAATTTCCTTATTTCACCTTAACCTCTGTCACCAAAGATATTTAAAGACATGAAGTGGGTTCAATTTAAAAAAAATCAAAATTAGGTAGCATTTGGAATGATGCTTTGTGAGTGCACTGTAGTGCGTGCTTTGTTTTCTTTCCCCTGTTTATACAGACTTTTGCTCTGCTCTTAGATAAAATACTAATAAACAGGAAGTTGAAAAAAAATGTGGTGCAATTGTTCTGAAGATGGTTTTTCTTGTAGGGCTCTGGGGCCACCCTGAGCCACACTGTTCAAAGCTATCCCTGTAGGTGGTGATGTTAGCAAAGAAATGGGGAAGCCGCCTGTGTCTGCTCTTTAGCTGCTTGTCTCCCGCTGGGTTCAGGACCAGAGGGCTTGCTTAGATATTCCAGTAATTTCCTCTTTATTTGTTCTGAACCAAGCTGTAGAATTTAAGGGGGTGGAAATAAGTCCATTCCTATGGAAAATGTATTTTCTTCTTTGCTCCCTATGCTGAGTACACAAGACTATTTTAATACGTGTGTGTGTGTGTGTGTGTGTGTGTGTGTGTGTGTGTGTGTAAGAAAGAGGAGCAAACAATTTACTAGGAACTTGCAAACCTTTATTTATGTTTAGGCAGTTAATTAGCTAAACCCTGGTCTGTTGCCATTTGAACAAGTTATGGAAATCTGAATCTTATTCTCTTTTGTGAAAGGAATGACTTTCATAATCACAGCAGCCGATACTTGGTTTCACGACCTATGACAAGATGACAAGAATACAGGCAAGAACTTAAGAGTAACCCTGCCTTCCCAGGCCTGGGCCCAGCACATTTTGGCTGGTGTGAGCTGGGTGTAGGATGCCAGCAGCTAGGAGGGGAAGCCTGGGATGTGCCATCTGAGGAGCGTAGTCAGTCTCTGCATGATGCCACTGCGATTGCTCTGATGCTGTACTGGAGGGCTGTTCCGTCCTCACAGCCTCCTCTGTGAGGGCTCACAGAACCAGGCCCACAGTCTTAGGCCCCCAGCTTTTGCCTTTTTCCCCACTGTGGTATCACCTCCTTGGGTTTCTCATAGCAAGGGTACCAGGCCAGAACTAGGGGTACAGAGTTTCAGGAAGGGGGAGCTAAGGCAATAGAAAGGCTGGGGACAGAGCAGGGCTCGGCTCTGGAGTGTACCCAAGGCCCTAGATAGGGAGTTAGGGACAAAGGGAGTCTACCCTCTCCAGAGATACACCAACTATCCCCTCCACCATCACTAGGCTTGGAGTTCTCACCCACCTGAGTCATCGAAATTCCCATTCTTTGCTCTGGTTAAGCCTGGGCCCATGGCTGACACTCACACAACCCCAGACAGGGCCCTGTCCCAGGCACCCTCTGTCTTTTTTGTTCTTGTGTTTATTACTGAGTGAAACTCATTGCTGGGAACTAGAAGGAGAAACTAGAGCCATGGTGGCCACGGGAGTGTGGGCATGGGCAGGAGTGACAGAGTGAGGTGGCTGAGCAAGTGGACCCTACCCTGGGGCCCAGGCCATTTCGAATTGTCGCTGTTAGTATCAGAAGTGTCAGAGAGTGGATCAGCCACTCCTCAGCTGGAGAAGGGCAAAGCCCTTGGCACAGTGGGGGTTCACGGCATATACACCCCATCTTTTCTGGTTATAGCCCCATGTGGGGGAGAACTGGCCATGTCAGGTGTGTGAGCATTCACCCGGTTCTAGAACAGAGGTCCCAGAGGGCACAGTTTTCATGCTGACTCCCTGTGTGAAGAACCTTGTATGGCAGAACTGAGAGAAGCCTGAGGCTTGCAGAATGGACCACCTTGTCTTTGGGACACAGTGGTCCTTTTTCCTGGGGGCACAGACTTCACCAGCACATGGCACCTTCTAGGGTTGAGCATGTAGACATTTGACATTCATTCCAATTTTTAACATTTTATTTTCTTTTCAGAGTTAGGAAGTGTATCCACCTAAGTCAGGCCCATCAGTATATGGAATAATCTAGCAAGGAAGCATCTAAATGCTTCCTGGGCTAGACCTCTGCCCAGTCTGTGAATGGATCCAAATGAAAGCCCAAAAGTCAAGTCAAGTTTAAATGTTCTGTCCAAAGCGTTGGGCTGCTTTTGTCTATTCGGGCTCAGTTTTCATGAATTGTTGTCTTTTCTTAGATGGCTGAGCTCCGTGGTTACAGAGCAGATAAGTCACCCTGCTCTTGAATGCTGAGCATTTTCACTGATTTCAGTCTTACTCATTAGACGAGACTGCGCCCACATTGCCAGGGCCTAGAGCATCGTCCCTCTGCCTTCTCCCGCAGTCGGTTCAGACCTGTGGCCCCCACTGTGGCTTTCACAGGCCAACGGGAGCTGAAACTATGATCCACTGGTGTCTTCGGAACATGCTTACCTCCACTCGGCCACAACACTTCATGGCAAAGAGTGTGTGTGAAATAAAATACCCACCCCAGGGTCCTCAAAGTCATACATGCCTGGCTTCTGTCATTGGGACATGACAGTGTGGCCATTGTTACAAGCAAAGGTGACAGGACTAAGCACCATTTGCAAGGGCCCTGCTGTTAAGTTTTGGAGTTTCAATCAGTGAGTTTGGGATTTCCTCATGGGCACAGTGCGACCTGTGACACTTTGCATTTCTGGAGGCATTGAAAACAAATTCGATCTGTTTCAGTTTGAAATTTCTCTGAAGGTCATTTTACCAGCCTTAGGCCAATATTGACGATGTTTTCACTTTAAACAGAGTCATTTTCTCTCTGTTAAGTGATCATTCCTTGCTTGGTGTGTGGTCTAGTGACTGGGTGATTACAAAATTCTTCGTGGCAAGCGAGTGTAGACTCAGAGCCGGGCCCTGGTGTGGCCAGCTGCCTGCTCAGCCCCAAACAGCATTTATTTGGGCCGAACAGGGTTGTTGCTGGGTTACGTCCACAGGAGGAAGCAGTAGGGACCTCAGTGGTGTAATTTTAGAGCTTCAGTGTTTGGTTGTCAGTCTGGAAAATCCATTCTCTTCTGTAAATATATATAAATATATACCCTTCCTAACCTCTCCCTCCAGATAACCAAATGAGCCTAAAACAAATTATGCCCAGTCAAGAATTTGCTTGGGTTTTTCCCTTTTCCTGGGAAACCTGTTAATAAGTCTCCTTGGTTATTGGAATAATTTTATATATCTTATATGTTGTATATTTTATATAGCTAATGTATATATACAAACTATCTGAGACTTTTTTTAAAAAGAGGAATACTACTAGTTGATTAATTTCAATTTCTTTTCGATGTCAAAAAAGAGTATTGTGCAATAACCCTAAAAAGAGGGAGTACAGAAATGAAAACTCACTGACATTTACCCAGCTCTAGATGAAAATTTAGCATGTGGCTTTCATTTTTTCTTTTCTGGTCAGCTTTAACCGTTTTTGTCAACATCAGGCTTTTTCAAATCTAAGGTAAAAATGATGTAGAATTATATTTCAAATTAGCACTGTCATATAACCACTCACATTTTGTTGTGTGTGATATAATAAACAGTGCTCATTAATCCTGGGTCAGTAATTTTTACCTTCATATTCATACCCACTGCATGACACTAGTATTTCATACTTGCTTACCTATTAATATTTTATGTAAGCTTACTATGAAATGTGTATTTTGCATTTGCTTACTTATGCCATTAATTTTTCTGTGATGCTACTGCTCATCTTGTGGTATTCAAGTCAAGAAAATCAGCTAGATGCTTGCAGTTCTTAGTCACAAACAAATGACACATGACACTACCTTTTTCAACACTTCTTGGTATCAACAGATGAATTTTAAAACAAAAACTTGCCCTTTCTATCCACACACACACACACAAAACCATTTTCTTTTTCTCTCTTCCCTCTCTTTTTTGTTTGTTCCTGTTTAGTTTTTGAATACTAAGCATCAAGTTCAGTCCCTGTCCTCAGGGGAGTTACTCACTGTATTTTCTGCTTACGGTCACCGGGGACCAACGCGGGGTCCGCAGTGGGTTTCCTGTTGTTTCCTGTAACTTCGCTCAGTGGCGAGAAAAGACTTGAGTGCAGCGTGCTCTCAGGGGTGGGAGACAGCAGCCTGGCTTACTTTACTACTGAAATGACTTTTAAAATACCAATTCTAAAAGTGTGTCTTTTACCAAACCAAAATAGCAAGCCCCTGGTGTTTCTCATGTGCTTTATGTGCAATTATGTGTTTGGACTTGACCTCCACTTGCAAACCTGTGAAAGACTTACCCGGAGCAGGACAGAAAAGGGAGACCCTGCTTCAAAGAAACAATACTACTCCATCTGGACAATGCTGATGATGTGTTGAATATTAAAAAAGTGTCATTTGAATCATACGAGATATCTAGGGTAGTCAAATCCAAAGAGAAAGCAACTGTGATCGAGGTCCCCAGCGGCAGGGGTGGGAAGGGAGGGGGAATGAGTGTCTAACGGGGCAGATCTTCTGTTTGGGCTGATAAGAATGCTCTGGAGCTGGATGGTGGTGATAGTTATTCAGCTTCACGACTGTGTTTGATGTCTTTAAATTGTAGACTTAAAAAGTGGTTAAACAATGCAATGTACAGATGATGTAGTATAGAGTTGTACACTTGAAACCTATATAATTTTATTAACCAATGTCACCCCAATACATTCAACAAAATAAAAAAAGAGAAAGAAAAAATGGTTAAAAAGGTAAATGCTATGTTATGTATGTTTTGCCACCGTGAAACAATGTGCCTGCAGAGAATGGAGACAGACATTGAATTCCTACATATGATAAAGTTAGATGCTGGTGGGATCTGTAAGGAATTGTAGAAATCATATGGTAAAAGACCCAGGAGCCCCGTGGTGTCCAAACTAATTTCACAGATCCAGGAGCTGAGGCTGGAGGGCGTGTGCACCACCCAGAGTGAGGATGGAGCCCTCTGCAGTTCCCTCCACCTGAATGGTCATTTCTTCTCATTTGGAGCAAACATGCCATTGATTAGATTGACTTCAAGATAAAGGCCTGCACAAGGGCATTTTGATCCTGCAGCCTTTAGTCTAGATGGTTCCTGTGTCAGACACTGCATCTCTGGGGATGGTCCAGACCTGGTGCTGGTCCCACTGAGCCCTGTGACCACAGATGCCATTAGATGGGGGGCTTTCGTTTCATGGGAAAATCAAGTTTGAAACCAAAGTGGCTCCCGGTGGAAGTTTGCAGCTACTGGCTCTGCAAGCGGTAGCGTGAGGCTCTCTTGGCATGTGGATACTGCTGCTGCATGTGAGCTTAGAGTGTGACATGGTCCTCCACCCAAGCCTCACAGCCTTGCCACACACATAGTTACATCTACTTCTCTTAGTATGCCATTCCATGAAGGGGCTGTATGTGACAGTCATCCACATGACCTTTGTGAGTGATTTCAATTGGCTCAGGAGCTTGGCCCATATGTAACGATTTTCAACAATCACGCGTGGCCTTGGGATATAATTCCCCAAACTTTGCTGTGGCAGCCTTCATCTTTCACTCCAGCATGTGTTTCCCATCTTCAAACCACCTTCGAAGCTCCATTCGACAGTGTGGGTTCTCGAGGAAATTTATATGAGCTGTGCTAGAATCCATACCAGCTGCTGCCCCGCTGGTGCTCCATGTGCCTGCCCCCTGACAGCGAGCACCACACTGCGCAGGGTTTTATTGTCACACAGTGTGCCTTGGACCAGCAGTGATCATTCTGGGTGGAGCCATAGCAGAATGAAGAAATTGCATGAGCAAGGGACCACAAATGCCTAATGTGTGAGGCAGGCATCTCACTGAAACAAAAGCATGACATACTTTTTCTTTCCAAATGAGGCGGCGAGCACTACAGCTCAAAAGCCAGCTTGCCTTTCGCTTTCTAAAATGTATCCTGCAGGGAGCCAATGGCTGCTCAATCCACCATCGCCCAGGTAGACGCCACTCTGAAAAATCCAGCACAAGTGACAGGCAGTGCAGCTGGTGGGTTTATCACAGGTGACAGTACGCCCCAGTGGGAAGGCTGAACCATCACCTTCAATGTCAAGTGGTTCCAGGCTCTTTCTGTGGTTAGTTTTGCATTTCAACTGCCTGGGAATGGTAGGCTTCCCTGTATTCTCCAGTCTGAAGGGTTTACCTGATTCTGAGCTCCTTCGGAAATGGGCTACCTGTCTATGGCCATACCATGCTGAACAAGCCCCATTCCATCTGATCTTGGAAGCTAAGCAGGGTCGGGCCTGGTTAGTACTTGGACGGGAGACCACCTAGGAAGACCAGGTGCTGTAGGCGTAAAAAAGAACAAAATAAGGGATTGTAAGCTTACAAGGTCCTTGCAATCTGTGAGGTCAACCAAGGGTTGCCTCGCCTAAAAAAAATAAAAAAAAATAAAAAACAGAAATGGGCCACCTACATTCAGTTGGGAGCACTTACATGGGCAGGAAAGAAAGGCAGAACCCAAGTCACTGCAGGGGGTTACCCAGAGCAGTCTGTGGTTAGAGGCTCCAGGGAGAAATATGTGGAGCTTGGGCGGGGAAAAGAATGTCACTGTCACATGTGTGAAGGTGACTGATACCCTGGAGGTAAAAAAGGATTTGGCAGGTACAAAGGGTAAGGAGCGTAATGGGGTGAAACCAAGGGAAGATGATGTCCTAGGATTTAATATTAGAAATAAACTTCTAAATGGGGATGTGTTCATCAGAGTATGGAAGGGCTTATCAGGAAAATGAAAAACTGGCAGACCAGTTCCAGGGACATTGCAAAGGAGGTGACAGTGAAAAGCGACTGAGCAGGAGGAACTGACAATGGGGTATGAGCCAGTGGAGCATTGGGCCAGGGCCTGCTGTTGGCCAGAAGGACAGCAGTGGATTTGTACAGGGCCACAGGCCAGTTGGGGTGGCCCCTGGGTGGGGAACTGCTGGACAGCTGGGTGGCCCCTCTATACCTCTGTTTCCAAAGTTAAGACGGTGGCGTCCTGAACTTGGAGGTCAGTGGCGCTGCGACAACCTCCATCACTGCGTGGTGGTGGTGAGAGCCCCGACTGGGAATTGCAGACACCGGCATAGTGGGGGTATCTTTTATTTTATTTAATAACAATCTTTTTGACTTTCCAATGATTTACAGATTTTCAAATAAATAGCAGATTAGTTATTACTATTGAAACATTTTTCATTAGAACAATAGTTTTATTAAAAGTGCCTACAAATGGCCCCTGCCAGCTGCCTCTCTGGGTTGCCCCTAGGGCTTGTCCTCCCCCTGCAGGCAGAGGTTTATCCCGTAGCAGGACGTTCCAGTGTCACCTGCGGTCTTGAGAGAATTCCTACTGGCTTCACATACTGACCCACTGTCCTGGAGGCCTGTCACAATTCTAGGCATGTAAGGGGGTAGTGTTATATAGCAAGGCAAGAGGGGCTTCTCTCATCGTGAAAGGACCAGGTTTCATAAAAACTGTAAGTCTGTGACCAAAGCTCCTTCCCTTTAATTTCCCCAACTGCTTTTCTAAAACCCTCAGGAATGAAGGCCAAGCAAGGCTGAGCTCCTGCAGGCATTCTGGATGGGGCCCCCCCCCCAAACTTCCTCCCAACCCCCCTTCCTTCTTTGTTTCGCCCTCTCATCTATGTTTTTCTCACATTTTTTAAACAATGTACGTAAATCGCTTCTATGTTTTTTTTAAAGAAGGCATGAATTAAACAGTGAAACCACCTTGATATATTAGTCTACAGGAAGAAAAGAATGTCCAGGGAAGCAGCAAATGATAGAAACACAACTTTTACTTTTCCAACTTTGGTCATCTGTGTCCCAGAGTGGGACTGCTAGCCACACAGGAGGACACCCTGGATACGGGGACAGTCTATGGGCTCCCCGGGACAGATCTTGTAAGCTGCCTGGGGGTGGGAGAGGCCTGTCTCCAAACATCTCTCCCCAACCCCCGCACAACAGTTTAGCCCCAAACGAGGCCTCAGGACTGTGTTGACCAGTGACCCAGTGCCCACAGTCTGCCTCCCAGTCTCTCCAGGGAACGGCAGGGATGGAGTGGCAGCGGTTTAGGAGCTGGACATAGTGGAGGGGCCCATGGAGGGACACTCAGGGTCTAGGACGTCTAAAGTGGGCTTGCCCCAGATCATCTTTCCCAGGGGAGGAAAGGAAAGGTGGTATCCCTTTCTCCTTCCTTCCATCCCTGCTACACAGG
This sequence comes from Eidolon dupreanum, assembly GCA_028627145.1. Taxonomy (NCBI): domain Eukaryota; kingdom Metazoa; phylum Chordata; class Mammalia; order Chiroptera; family Pteropodidae; genus Eidolon; species Eidolon dupreanum. The sequence continues at coordinate 42,737,165 of CM053515.1, forward strand.
GTATTCTGCTCTTGATTCCCGGAGTCTGTTGGCTCACGGTGCTGTGACACTGAGGGTGGGCCCAAAAACCTGATTACGTGCGTGCGTGCCTTTAAATGCTCATCATTTTTACTCATGTGACGTAGCTTGCTAATCACGCCCAAGTTTCGGTGGTGGTTGGTAGTATTCTGTGTCTTTTTAGTCCCCAGGGATGCATAGTCTTGGGACTACTAGCACAGGAGCGGTGAGGTGGTTATCACCATGAAGGGCTGTTACATGCGCAACATGGGGACTTGGATGGAAGACCAGACAGCCAAGGCTGAGAGCTTTGTCAGAGCCCAGTGCAAGAAGTCAGCTCCTTGGCCTCTAACCCAATTCTGGGCCCGCTCTCTTTCTGTCCTGAGGCCAATGTGTGTCTTAAAGAGCAAGACCTCCCCTACTGACCCCGTGGCACCTCTGGGATGGCCTGGGAGGCCTTGGACCTCAGTATGGGTTCTCTCACTATGACTGGTCTAAGCAGCCATTTCCCTGAGTATTTCTGTCTATAAAAACCTCTGTTAAATAAACGAAAAACAAATGAATGGGCCTGAGTTCACCTGCCCCGCCTGCTGCCCCACCTGCTGCCCTACCTGCTACCCTCATAGTTTTGGATGGAATCATGTTTACAAAGCCCCTGTGAACTGGAAGGCACCTTGCAAACCCAGAGGAGATTATCTAATCATGGCACTGTAATAATCAGTCTGATAGCTTCTAATTTCTGAGAAAATGTGCTAGCTTCCTTCCTTGGCATTACAACCTTCGTTTCTTGTCCCCCGTACCCTGACACCCTATGGCACAGTCATCACACCTTGACTAGACCCAGTGTGACAGATGTGGCTCCTCCTGGCTCGCCAAGAGCCCCTGGCACTGAGGAGCCCTCTCATTTTCCTGGATCCTTGCTTATGAGAACCTTTAGCAGAGCCTGCAAAAGGGGTACCAGAATGTTCTAGCCTTGATTACGATGATTATATGCACATGAAACTCCAAAGAGAAGTGTTACTTAACTGGATAAACAACTTCTGTGTAGTCTTCCTTTTCTGTTTTGTTTCAAGGTCCTGCTGACATGGTTGACAGGGTACCTTTTGGAAAGATTTCTGAGTCTGTATGGATGTGAAGGGCTTCATCCTAGGATGTACTAGTCACTGGGGCAGACTGTGGAGTGGAAATGAAGGAGTGAATTAATAGTCAGGATGACGCTAATTCCAGGGCATGGTCGTGGCCAGTGGGAGAGTGAACCACCTGGTGGGGAGACAGCCATGCCCCCCACCCCTCGACTGGGCCATTTCATGACCTCATGTGAGCAAGTCTCCCTCCCTGCACTGAGAGCAAGTCTGCTCCTGGGGGCATGCCCATCTGCAAGGGGCTCCGGTGATTGGTGGGAACCGGGGGCTGGCGGACCTGTGTGAGGGCTGAACCTAACTAGGTCCGCTGGCCTACTGCGCTTCCACGAACTCAAACGCCCAGCTCTGAAGACAGTTTCATCTTTGCTTACAAAGGCCTTGTGTGCAGGAGATGACAAGCTACTTCTTTGACTCTGAGGGTCCCAAGAACACAGTCAGAGTGCCGTGGTGCTCCAGCCACAGTGTTTGGAGCTGGTGAAACAGGATCAGCTGGCTCTGTTCCTGGAGAAGTGGAGGTCCAGCCAGGTGCATTGGTATGTGGCCTCATGCCTCTGCAGAAAGGACTCTGTGGGTTGTGGGGTGTTGTCACTGACCTGCATGGCAATGAAGGTGGCATGGGAAAGATGCCAGGTGCAGGCTGGGCCCACAGAGTCCCCAGTGCTTCCTCCTCCCTTGCTGCCACCCCACAGGTTAGGACTCTCTGGTCTCCCTTCTCTCCAAGTGAGGAAAACGAGAGGATCTGCCTCAAAGGGCTAGGCAAGCTTGCTAAGTTACATGATGCTACCTCCACAAGTGGCGGTCGCCTGCCCTGTTCATCTCATCATGCTGATTCTGTGACGCCGAGGTTGCTGCTGCTTCCCAAGTGAGAAAGCTGCCTCCCGCTGCCTGGCAGACTGCATCTACCCTGCCACTTCTGAGCCCGCTGGGCAGGTTCCTGGCCATTCTAGGCCATCTCTGCACCAAACAGTGTGCAGCTGGGGACAGGAGGCCCTTCTCTCCTTCCCGTGGGACCCAGCGACTGGAGGCAAGCCTGAACACAAGGCCACCCACATACTGACTGGTGACAAGTCCACCGTCCCAGGGAGAGGAACAAGGGAGTATCTTTCGACCCACAAAGTGACAATAGAACCCCTATCTGGTGCGGGTGATCACATTAAGAGGACAGCTTCACCCATCTCCACCAGCTTCCTGGTCACGGTGCCTAGCAGCACCAGAGGTGGTGGCTACCTCAGGAAGGGCACAGGAAAGGGCTGGGGACCCACGTGGGAAACTAAGGCGAGTCTAGGTTTAAGGACAGATCTTGCTCGTCACTGATCACTGGCCAGAAGCACACATAGGTCATTGGTGCAACTATGAAGTTATACTTCTAAATAAATCCTCATGAAAATGTAAGTCACTTCTTGATAAGTTCTGGGGAAGACCATCTGCTTGAAGCCCAGGAGCCCGATCCCTTTGCTTTGTGTTTTTAAATGTTTTGACAATGTGGTTTGTTTTTATCTCTAAGAAAAAAAAATGTAAATAAAGGCTGACGAGGGAGACCAACAGCCACACTGTTCTGAGAGCCCATGGTCACCCAGGATGCGACGGTTGGCAAGGAACTACGGCTATTCGAAAGGGACATTAGACTCATCCCAAAGGGACCAACCCAACATTAAGATGAAGAAAACCCACGTTTCAGAATGGGCAATACACTCAGGGAAATGTAAACGAGGATGTTTTTAAAGATGGCTTATCTCAGTGGTCCCCAACCTTTCTGGCATTAGGGACTGGCGCTCTTATGAGAATCTAACGCCTGGTGATCTGAGGTGGAGCTGAGGCAGTGATGCTAATGCTGGGGAGCAGCTGCAAATACAGATGAAACTTTGCTTGCTAGCCCACTGCTCACCTCCTGCTGTACGGCCCAGTCTCTAACAGGCCACGACTGGTACTTTGTCACCAAACTGAGTTGGTGGTGCTTATTGACAAGTGCTGCCACTGTCTCTTGAAGGGTTAGGGCTCATTTCCAGCAACAAGCAGCAGCAGAAAGAAAGCTATGCTAGCAGTGTCCCCAGACTGACACAGTGGGTATAGCATCAATAGCAAAGGCAGCCACAGAACGAGGAACATGGGACCTAGCATGGCCTCACTGGCTTCTTGTCTGTGCTGGTGGCCCAGGCAAGTGGGCAGGAGGTACGGACTGTGTGTGGAAGTCCCTTCAGTGTGCTGAAATGGGAGAGTCCTGTGCTGTTTGGGAGAGTCCGATCCAGATGGGCCATCCTGGGTTAGTTCTCTCACAGGCGCTTCACTGTTGTGCTGTAACTTTTCTTTACTAGTCCTTTGCAAAACCAACCTATAAAGCAAGTCTTCTGACCAGCTGTCCCCGGGGCCTCTGTGTGCTGGCTCAGAACTTTGGTCTGGGGTTCACAGGGGCTGGCAGAATGTGGCCTCAGACTTAGGAGCACAGCTTCCCGGTGCTACAGAGGCAGAGGGAGCCCTTCATGGCACCCCACCTTGGAGACCAGCTTTCCCGGTCTTTGTACTTCCTCAAACAGTGCTTAACACAGGCTAGGAGAGCGCTATTAGTAAACAAAGAAAATCAATTTTCAAAGCCCAGGTGCTTTCGAATTTATGAAATAAATCAGTTGCTGTTTTCCATATGACAGGAAGGGAGCAGGTGATAGGGGCAATCCTTGTTGTCCTCTGCTGTCCCAGGCCCCCACACACGACCTTCTTTTCTAGCTGCTCTGCTGGGACTCCTGTGCGGATTCTCTCTGGCTGGGCCCTCCTGGGGTTGGACCGACTGTGCTACTCTTTTTTTTAGCAAAATGGTTAGCAATGAAAGAGTTGGGTTTGGGGAAAAACCTTTTTTAAAGCAAACTGTAGAGAGTGACTGATGAGAAATGCCATTTTAGGAAACTCTTTGCTATAATTCTTTAAAAGCTGCATTGTTGCTAACTGCTCGTCATCCCTGCCCACATGTCCCAGAGTGGACCAGGTGGAAAGGCTGAGTTCCAGTTTGAATGCGCTTCATTGTCACATCACACAGAGAGCCATTTCCCTTTGTCAGAGCCCTGTGGTTCACAGTGCCGTCGGCTGCAGAACATTCACTTCACGTGGCTTTGCCACAGCTCGTCTTCATCTGAATTTGTCTTACAGCTGAATTTCCATTCCCAACAAATTATGCAAGATGGAAAGTGACACTTGGAAGAGAATGAATGAGTGATTAATACACATTCTTGTGATAGTCAAATGGTGGCCATTTACTGATCTGTCTCTGGATAAAATATAAGTCACTGATTCTCGGTTGCTGAACAAACCGACCAAGTGCCTGGCTAGCTCCTGCTTGAAGATCCCTGAGGGCAGGCATTTACCTGGGGTTTTAATTGCTCCTTCGTATGACTTCTGTCGAGACAGCTTAACTTGTGGTAAAACATTTGGTGTCACTTTGGGTTTTCCTTGTCGTCAGCAGTTCTAAGTGTTAAGTGAGGGAAAGTCCGTCTTATCAGAATGGTCCTTTCCAGTGGTGGCCCGAAGATTCGATTCAGACCTATTTCAGGAAACTCCATGTTTATCAACAGCTCCCTCCCTCGGTACTCTGTCCCCTGTGGCCCTCCAGCCTCTATCACCATCCCAGGGACTGGGTTAGAAAGGGGGATTATTCCACTTGTCACCCATGGCTCTACTTTCTTTTTAATCGATCTTAAGCAAGGGAGAGGACACAGGGAAGGTTTGTGTTCAGTAAATAAGAGTTAAATCTTGTCAGATTTCTAGGCTGGAAACCAACCAAACAAGACATGTTCACAGGAGTGGTCGCCTCTGAACTAAGTATAGACTGGAGGTAAATCTGATGGCCTCTGACATCTTTAAATGTCAAGTCCACCCGCACATCATAGATGACATCGTGCCTAGTGATCGAACTCCCTTTAAAATATACTTCATGTAAATACATTTTTGTGAAACCACAAGCTGTTTCTCTCAGTTTTGTTTTCAGCTGGCTTTGATAAAGAGATTGGCATTCTACAGCTAATTAAACAGCTTTCAAGCCAACATCAATGAAAGACTTAGACTCAGAAATACCCGACACTCTTCATGGTCCAGGGGTGTCCATAGCGCTTCTCATCCGTGCTGACAGACCCCATCGCGGGAGGACTGTTGAGCTCTGCCCTGAGCTTACAACTCAAGTCACAGATCCAGGCTCGGTTCTGTCTTTGTCACCGTTTCTCCAACACAGTGAGCTGGAGTCAGACTGACAAGAAATGCATTTCTTGTTTCTGTGTTCACTTAGATGTGTTAGTATTTACTCTAGTACAGATTCCTTCCACTTGTTACATATTTCACTGCAGAACCAGAAAGCTATTTGCTTTTTCTTTGTGGAGAATAGAAAATGAAATGCAAGAGACCTTGTTTCCAGGTCAAGAATTTTGAGTTTCTGGGCTGCTCTCACCTTTGTCTTTCTCATTTTTTCCCAGTTACACTTATTTCTAGATTCTGGAAATTATTACTTGCTTTAAAAAAGGAAAAAAGATTGGTCTTTCTAATTTTACACTTGAACTTGCTCTAACCCTCAAAGCGAGATTTCTCTAACAAAATTGTTGTCATCATTTTATGCAAGATTGATTGGCTTAGAGTAAAAAGGTACATCTAGTAAATGGAAGGAAAACTTTATTTTACTTACACTAAGGAATGCCTCTAAATATAACAATGCTATTTAAAAATTTTGGTGTTAACTAATGCATTTTGTGAAAAAAAGGAAGAACAAGTCAGTTAGTTACATGTGAAGTAATTGTACTAAAACATTAATTTTTAATGTAGAAGAGTTCACATTTTGATTTATATACTTGCAAAAAGAGTGGAATTTTTTTTAATGCTTTGAGTATGTTTTCAGTGAAAGCATTTGTGCTATGTAACTCTGCTCTTAAGAAATTCCCGGGTTACAGACCTGACCGAGGGTGAACTTGAATTTGTTCCGTGAGCATGGCCTTTTAATTGTGGTGAAACAGAGTTTAGAATGACAACGGTTCTGAAGAAAGTGCTTCAAGACCATGTCATGTTTCACTCTTTCCAGATGACTAACATGCCCATCTCCCAGATCTTCCGTCGGGGGACGGGGAGACGTGTGGTTCGAAGGAGCGGCGAGCATGAGGGGGGTCAGGCTTCTCTGAGTGTGAGCATTTGGTTTTGTTGGATGGGTTCAGGGCAGGTACGCCAGGGTGAGACACTCATACAGAAAATGTCTCAAGGTGACAAATTCAGGTAATTACCAGAGTCTTCTTACGCCCTGTCATCTCTAGCTGTAGTGTTCATTCAAAGTTTTTTGGTTTGTTTGTTCTTTCATAAGTAAGGCTACTTGCTTTAAAGTGTCAGAACACTCACGTAATGTAGAAAAAATTTGGAACTTGAAAACATGAAGAGTAAATTTTGAATCCCATACTTTAGGTCTGATGTTAAACAGGGTCACACATTACCTGGGGCAGGAGGGATATTACCCTGCCACTGTCATCGCTTCAGGTTTACCAAAGGCAAGGCTCCCTCACTGAGTGTTTTGCACTGACCACAGGTGCGCCTATTCTCCAGGGTTTAGAATCCCTCTTGCTAACTTCCCTGCCAATCAATTCTGTTTTCATTGCTCTCCCTGGATTCTGTTACTGGTTTTTACTTCTTTTCACTGTTTTTTGCTTGTCTCTGTTTTATGAAGAAATCCACTTTCAGGAGCAGTGCCTTCTCATTCCCTGTGGTGTTTCCTTTCTTTACTACTTTAAGAATTTTTCAGTATGAACAAATTAGGAGCATACATATTTGTGCAAAGAATGTGGGGGAAAAGAATTAACTAATTTTTAAATTGTTTGAGATTAGGACAATACCCGGCTGATCTACTGCTGTTTTTCAAATTGTTCCTCAATTTAGCCAAAGCACTGAGTAGTCCTCTTTCTAACAGACATATTAAAAACAGGTTAACTTTTCTAAATGAAAAAAAGCAAGTAAATGAAAATGCTCCAAATATTGCCTGAAAAATCTAGAAAGGTCTCCAGGCTGTTGTGAACAATTCTGTGTCTTTATGGAGAGTTGTTTGGGCTTTTTAGAAACTCATTAATTTGATTGTACGAACCTGAGTGTTATCAGGAAAAGAAGCTTTAGAAAATGGTTTCAGAATGTGTCATTTTCTCCTTGGTTTAATCTGAGATATAGTGTGTGGGCATGCTGGTATTTTAAAGTCTAAAAGTGTTGTATAGATTGCTGTGCCTTCAAATATGAGGTGGGGTTACAAGCAGAGGGGTTTTCTTCAGTTTTCTGTCTGAAATTCTGCTTTTCTTCCAAGGACTGATTCTTGGATTTTTAGCAAAAATTCTTTCATTCTTTTTTTTAAATTTTCAATTTATTGTTGTAAATAAGCAGAAACAAATTTTAACAAGCCCTGTCAGCTTTCTATCATTTTGATCTTCATATTTAATGTTTCATAAAATAAAACCTTGTGTTTTCATTTAAACTAGTTTCATTATTTTTTTTTTTGAAATGATTTGCGGTATAAGACTGCCATTTGGTTTCAATATTAATATATAAGATGAACTACGTGGGTGTCATTTATTTTCAGTAGTAAATAACTGCTTAACCGATTATTTTGCCTTAGCATAATTTGATCGACTCCTTTAGAATTTTGCTCTGTAGGGTTGAAGTAATATTTGATGTGTGTATGAGAAATAGAAATGACAAGTCGTGTCACTAAAAGCAAGTTTCATGGTGTCATGGTGGTCAGAATCGGGGAATGTCGTGTAGCTGGTTTCAAAATCCAGTCAGTAGGTTAATCGGTAATTATTCTTGTTTCCAGGAAAGCCTGATCAGATTGTTTCAGAATTTCAATTTGCTAGAATTCTTTGTTTAAATCTGTTATGTGTATGTGTTATTTTGACCTTAAAAGGGGGTTAATTTAGTAAGAATAGCTACCTTTTCTGTTTGTATTGTGGCTTATTCAATTTCTCATAAACTGTATTTGGTAGCTAAAATGTTGAAAGCAGTTTGGGAACAAAATGTCTGCTTAAACCATGACAAAATTGGCCACAATTTGCCGATTGGGCTGATAACAAAAGCCAGCAACACAAAATAGGTAAAAAAAAAAAACAGTTTGTTCGGTGATGTGAGACCACTGAAGTTCTTTTTGCATGTTTTTTTTTTTTTTCATTCTGATGTTTGTGTTGTACGTGAAGAGAAGTTTTTGCTCACCCATAGATTCTGATTAACCACTTCATCTAGTGGATTTCTTTTAAAAGTTCAGAAAGCAAGCTGCTCCTGGCATCTGAGAGACATTTGGGTTAAAACTCAGCTTTGCACCTACTCCCCACATTTCAGCCAAGCTCCAGCTGGTCCCGAATATATCAAAGTTCATAATTTGATCTTTTAAAGCAGCACTTAAATTCCTTTTTTTTCCCAAGTCTTCAACATTGAATTCTAAGGCTGTTACTACATTCTTGCAATTATAAAACAAAAATTATAGTTAGCAGTTAAAAAAAAAAACAAAACTTCTCTACCCGAGCACACAGTTGACAGAAATTTCAACAGCTAAATGTACACGTTGATTTTCATATTATTTTCACAGACTGCAAACAAATATTAATGTTTTACATGAGACAATACATTTTTTCAAGTGATAGAAAGAGATAACAGCATCCTCTCTCTCCTGTTGTTTTGACTTCTGCCTTGAGCGTGTGTGAGATAGTCTTTTTTGGGGGGAGGGTCTTAAAAATCATATACTCTGGAGCAATAATTAGGATGAGGTTTATGTTTTTACTTATTTAATCTTTGTTTTCACAAATAAATACAAATAACTCAAACTGAAACCTGATGGCTTTGGTGATAATAAAATAGCAGCCACGGGGAAATTTTCTTCATTTTAATGTTCTTTCACAACCCACATTCAGTTTCGGTAGGAAAATTATTAACCTTTCAACAGGGTGCTTCAACATGGGTTCACAATACACTCCTGAGTATGATTTGCAGGTTTTGGTTCTATTTTGAGATTTTGGTATGCAGTTTTTTTCTTTTTTCTTTTCTTTTTTCTTTTCTTTTTTTCAGACCTTGGCTTTCTTAGTCTGACTTGAAATCCTTTGGTCACCTTTCAGTGTGTGCACACTTTCAGTGTGTGTGTTTATTCGTATTTTGGGGGGAAGATTCCTTTTCCCGTCCTCCTAGTGTTCTGCTCTGGGAAAGAGGAAATGTCTGAACCTCCTGCTTTGCTCATTCTCATTCTTGGGTGGACAGAGTGAGTCCTCTGCTCCTATTTTTAAAGTCCAGTGGAGCTGCATTCCCAAGAGGGCAGATGGCTGTGTGTTCTGCACCTGACTTTGTGGCCTCAGTGTCCTTAAAGAAAAGCCAGTGCAAGCTTGTTGTCCTGAAGACTGCACAGCCATTGGCCTAGATGTGAGGCCAGGACATGGTGTCACCTGGGCTGACTGCTGCTAGGGCTGCACTTCTGGAAGTTGCATGGGAGAGGGAGTCCCGGTCCATAACTCAGGACGGCAGGCCGTGGGGCAGCAGAGGCAGTGTGTGGGATGGTCCCCCGACACAGTTTCCATTCTGGGCGTCTTCTTCCCCACGTCTGGCGGGACAGCCACACCTACAGGGAGGCCTGAACGGGACACAGCCCTGCCATGAACACGGCCTTATCTCGGCCAAGGCTGTGCCTTGGGACCCAAGGCCCCGCTCCTTGCTTGGTCCCCACCATCTGAGAGCACCCCACACAGTGGGATGTGGAAACGGAGCAACATGCGTTTATCTGTAACAAATGTGTGCACTTCCAGTTCTGCCACTTGCAGTGTCGCCGAGTTTGTGTGTGTGTGTGTGTGTTTTTTTTTCTTCTTCTTCTCATACTTCCTGTATGAGGTTAGTTTTTTAAAAATGATAAACAAACTATTTTTTTTTAGCTTTTTGGGGCTTGGTCGCACGCTGCCTCCTACCTGTCTGCAGGGCGAGCGTTTTGCTGGTGCCCCCACCTGAGCATGGTCAGAGTTGGGTGAGAAATTTTCCCCTATTCCCTAGGATGGCAGTGAGCAGAGTCAAGCCAGTGGTCACATCTTCTATTTTCTTGTTTGAGAAAAATGCCAGTGAACCTCAGGGCTCAAGCACCGTCCTCAGGCAAAGTGGACCAAGCATGGGGGCAGGGACCCCAGGGGTGTACAGTGCAGCCAGCAGACAGTGTGATGAGCAGGGAGGGCCCACTGGTGCGGGTTGGTGCGGGTGGGGTCCTCAGGTGCTCAGCCCAGGCTGCAGAGGGGCAGCACCCAGAAAATGAGCTAAAGGACGAGGGGAGTTGATACCTGTCCTCAGTCACCCCAAGAGCTTGCTGACTATTTGGACAACTTCTGGCCTCTTGCTCCATCCCCTCGTGGGGTCTCAGGAGAGAGCCACCATGAAGCACATGGGCACTAAGCCAAGAACAGCAGTAGACAGCCGACTTGCAGTTATGCATGATCACCGGGGACAGAACCGCAGCCCTGTGTCCAAGAGCATCTCCAGGGGCCCGAGTCAGTCAGCACCGGTACTTTTGGGCCTGGGTCTGAGTCACCGGGCTTGTGAAAATAGGATTCCTGGGCCCTGCGTGCAAAGTTTCCAATTTAGAAAGTCTGGGAAGGGTGAGAAGTCTGCATTTCTGGCAAATGTCCGGGTTACATGAAGCTGCTGGTCCAGAGGACTACAGGGTGCCACTCTGAGGGCCACAGCCATGGTGGCTGGGCACCCCAAGGTCTCACGGATCCTGCTGGCTGTCAGCATTTTCCTCTGATGCTGAGGGTCCCTTCGTATGTTCAGGTACAATCTTGGACATAAAACCAGCCTTTCTGAAGGCCCCATACATCTCCCAGTAACCAGACAGCAAGGTTACCTGTCATGATGTGAACCAGGTCTGCTAAACTGTTTTCAAGGCATAGTTCTTTGAAGAGTGGATTTTATCTTACGAACAGAGAAAGCGGCGATGCCGAGGGAGGCGTGGCTGGATCAGGAAATAACCAGCGAGGGGCCCTGTGGGTTGTCCACCCTTCTCTGTTTCCACCTTTGGTACCAATAGAGGGACGACTGCTCTGTCCCAGAAAGTAGACAAACTGCCAAGGTCCTCGGGGTCAGGGGGCTGGCTGGAGTCACCTGTGAGTGCCTGTTCATCCCTGAAGGTGGCTGAGCATCGCTGTCAGGATGCTGGACTGGAAGTGGGTACAGCTTACTCCTTGTTGTTGGATGCTCCCGGGTGAGAGAGAGACCCTAAGGGTATGATCTGAGGGGCAGGAGCTTCTGACCAGGGGGACCGAGTGTATACTGGAGTCAGTCTGAGGCTGGCTTGCACTCTGCTATCAGGGATTGAGGGCCACGGGTCTTTCAGAGCTTGGGTAGGTCTGTAGTGATGCAGGGAACACTTTAGAAACTGCTTCGTGGGGGAATCCCCCCAGGAGACTATCTCATCCTCTCAGCTTTACACGGCTTCACCTCTCCATGTGGGAGCCCTTCAGAGACGAAGAAGCGAAGGCCTTGGATGTGCCCCGCTACACCACCTGACAACAGTGTCCTCCTTTCACAAAGCGAACCATGCCACTTATCCATAAACTCATCTGTGATGAACAATGTAGGCTTCCTGAGTGTGCTGTCCTGGTCCTGACTTTCCAAAAAATGAGGACAGTGGACCTGAGAGCCAGTGCCCTGGTGTTGCTTGGCACACGCTGTCCCATCTCACAGAGGGGACACACTGTCCCCTCTCCCATGTGGTCACAATCAGCTGAGGCACGGCATCAGGACACCAGTGTGGGCTGCTAGTTTTCCCAAATGCTGATGGAGACCTAGAGCCCAATGGGCCCAGGTATGTCTGTCCTGGATGGCTGGGGACTCTGCCATGGCCTCTCAGGATGGGGTGCAAGCAGCACTGTGGATGTCATAGCAGAGTGACATCTGTGGTCTTCCTGTCCTCGTTTGGGACTCATTACCCAGCGAGTGGAGGCTGAGATCGAATGGAGGGGCACACGCCTGCCTGGGAGCATTCAGTGGTGCGGTGGGTGTCTGAGCTGCTCTTCCTGCCTCCTTCCCAGTGTCCTCTGCCAGGAGCCTTTTGTCCCACTGCCAGCAGCACATGGCGTAATTTGGGAGCTCACTCAGGAGCACCCAGCAGGCCTGCACCACATCTGAGGTCCCTAATAAAGGAGATACCAGGTTCATGGTGTGGCATGTGACCCTCAGGCTACCTCTCAGACCCAGCGGACAGCAGTGCTGTGTGCCCACAGTGGGCAGACCACCTGGGCCCTCTGAATACTAGAGACTTGAGGGAGCTGGAGTGAGAGTGAGGGAGAAATGTGTGACCTAAGCTCCTCCAGGCCCGTCCCAGCATGAAGAGGCCGGGGAAGCCACATGTATGGTGGCTCTGGTGAGGGCCTAGCCTTTGGACGTTGCTGGGTGGGCTGCCTTGGATGTCTTTGGTGGTGACTGCACAGCCAGGCCAGCACAGAATCCCAAGGGTTGGATTCACCCATGCCAGAGCCCCAGATGAGCCAGCTTAGGCCGTGCTGTGGAATCTGGGACTAGATGGGAGCACCCCCAGTCCACGTCCCAGTGGTGTCCCTTCCAGTGTGGCCTGAAGAAAGTTGCCAATTTCCTCCTTGTGTGTCTGAGAGACGGTCCTCTCTGCGACTCTGGTCGCATCCACATGGCTGGTGCTCTACACCGAAGCCGGGCTGTGGCTCAGGTTTCTCACCTCACTCAGACAGGGGCAGAGAGGAGTCCAAGTTCTTAAGTGTCCCACCCCCACCATGCATTGTGGGGGTGAATGAAAGGAACCAGGCTTCCCCTGTCACCCATGCCGGCTACCAGTGCATTTCTTGGTTCCTGTTTCTTTTGCCCACCCAGGAAGGCTCTGCATATAAAGCCTGGGCCCTCGTCTGGACTGTAAGATGTGACAATATGCCAGGAAATGGGTTTTCCCAGAAGACTCCCCTCAGCAGCATTGTCCCCATGTGTTAGATCCCATAGGGTCATCCCTTCTCGGGAAGCATATACTTCACCGCCACTAGTAAATGAAGACTGAGGACAAACATGAAGGCTGAGGCGTTTGTGTGAGTGTGCTGACTCCTGTGTAGGGGACCCCAGGGCAAAGAGATTAGGGAAAACAGTACAGAATTTGAAGAGATATGTGGAGACAGCCACGACTGGCCGTGAGTGTGGGGAAGTAGGATGATGTGTGGGAGGTGTTGCCTCCACACTGACAGCACAGACAGCCCTCAGCCCATGCCATTGCCCTGCAGGCCGGCATGAGCGCTGGCTGCACGAACGCTTGGGACGCACACAATGCACCAGTGCGAGAGGCCTCCCGTACTTTCTGAGCTCTCAGGGTCTGGTGCAGACTATGCCAAGGACTATGGAGCCCTTCCGAAAGCATGTACCCTCCCCCTCTTCAGAGGGCCTTGTGCCCTTAACAAAAATCATAGAAGGGGGATGGGGCGCCGGCTCTCTGCGAACCAGAGCCATGTCTGGGTAGGTTGCACGGGGTGGCAATAGCCGGGCCCCCAAGAAGCTGTGAGTTGTCATGGGCAGAGCTTGGCTCTGCTCTCACCATCAGGAGTGGTTGGCAGACAAGGCACAGGGTGTGGCAGGCAGACGTGGAGCTGACCTCCCCGCATGGTGGTGCTTTCTCTGGCATGGAGTTTCTGCAGACGACATGTATTTGGGAGCCGAAATGTGCGGGTCTCAGGTGGCAAAGCAGGACTCAGTAGGACTATAGCCATGGGCTATCCTCATGCCTTTGCCAGGTCAGGGCCCCCTTCTCGTCCTCCCTTCCCCGGCCTCACTAGGGCTGTGGTACCAGCTCCTTGGCCGCGATGCTTTCATATCCTGGGGGCCAACTTTCCCAGGGTGTGGAGAAGGGAGGGGACTGGAGGTCATGCCCTCCTCACAGTCCATCTTCATGTGGTAACAATTCTATGGTGACCTCCTTTCCGTCTCTTTGGACCTTGAGGAGGAGGCTCAGGGCATCACCTCGGCAAACCCTGGGTTGTCCCGAAAGTCTTGTGTGACTCTTCAGCTGGGCCAACAGGGGCACCAGGGGACGAGCCTCAGTTGCTCAGGACAGCTCCTGACCCAGTAAGCAAGCAGAGAGCTTCTGGGAGCCTCTACCTTTTCAGTGTCTTCTGCATTATTTTTAAAAGGACGCCCCAACCCCAGCACCACTGTAATCCTTGTCGGTGCCGCTATCTGCATGGGCACCAAACAACTCGACCCCCAGCTCAAGGTGGCATTTATACTCTGTCTTTCTCTTCTTGGTCTCCATGTACCTGTGATTGTCTCTCAGTGTGGTTGGCAGTGACCTGTGTTTTTCATGCATGTTTTTGTTTCAGAATAACTGGGAGATGAAACAGGAAGCTCTATGACACACTTGATCGAAAATGACACAGACAAAAAAATTCAGGACTCAGTCCCCTTCAGTGCCTCCTCCTGCTGTCCACAGCCCATGGCCGGGATGCAGATGATGGCTCTGCCTTCGGGCCTGGCTCTGACTGACGGCCTTGGACTTTAAGAGCCTTTGTGTTGGCTGGTGGTGTGTCTGTGACATGACAGTCACGATCTGGTCTGGGTGGCTTCCCATTTATCTGGCCTTTCTCTCTGTGTCTTAATCTCTTGTTCTTTATTAAAAGCAAAACTGAAAAAATTATTTGCTTATTAGCTATATTTAAACACTAATTTAAAGAATATCAAGCAGCGTTTGAGATTAAGGACCACAAGAAGCCCTGCCATAGCCACTCAGCTTGTTATGACACCTTTGGAACCATGTTGACCTTGGATCTCTTATTTCTCAGCCTCATGCATCCTGCCTATTCTCTGGCCTCTCTAGATGACCTCTCAAGAGTCAGTACTGGTGCATTGGCATTTGAGGAAAACACTGGAAGCCATCAGAAGTGGGTGCACTGTGGCCAGGGCTGCAGATGGTGACCTCTAAGTTGTTGCCGACCTCGAGCTTTAGCTGGGGACCTTGTCTTCTCAGCAGCTGCCCTTTCTCCCTCCATACATCAGTCACCCATTCACTTCTTCATTCCACATAGATTTCTTTGGGGCCTGCTGTGCTGTGTGCCAGGTTCTGGAGGCAAAGCAATGGGTGGGCCCGACTCTGCCCCAGCCTTCCTGCACCTCCAGCCTGTATGAGTGGGTGTTGCTGGGGCTTTGCCTGAGAGTGCAGAGGGTTGTGCAGTCAGCTCATCATGGACAGACAGCACGGCCATCCCATTCGGGTATCCCAACTTCTTAAATCCACCCTGAGATCTGAGCCCCTGGAATTGGCGATGAAATATTCCTTTAACATGGGTAAGTCAAAGTGTTCCCTCTGTGGAGGTCACCTCTGCTCCCAACCTGAGTAGGGTAGTCTGACCCTCCTGGGGACCTAGCCCAGAGGCCATTAGCAGTTTCTTCCCAGTACTTCTTATCACCTTCACTTTTGTACTTGGCAGACATCCAAGAATAATTTAAAATGACCGTGTATACTGTTTGCTCTTCTCAGAGTAATCCGTATGCCATGAGGATAATGTCCGCCCCGTGTGCATGGCCCAGTATACACTGCCAGCCTTAGCCACATGTCCCCTCCTCAGGGAAACACCTGGCCACCATGTTCTGAGAAGGCCCCTTCCATTTCTCTCTACCTCACAACTCCATTTTATTTTCTGATATGCTTTCCCCTCTGCTAGTTCTATGTCTCCTGGTCCTGGAATGGGAGGAAGAAGCACACAGGGTGTTGAAGACAGCAGGACAGAGCCCCTGCAAGCGCGAGCAGCCCAGTCCCACAGTGGGTTTGTGGACAGTCCGCGGGCACCCACGCAGACCCATCAGCCCTCTGGATGTACCCTGGGCCTGGAACATGGGTCCTGTTGACACAAACGTCTCTTCCCACCTGGTCATCACTTGCCCGCACTTTTGAATCTCCCAGAGACTAACCCACCAAGGCATTTACAGCCTGTTGGAGGTAGACATGGGGACTCAGGGAGAAGCAGACGCAACTCTGGGCATTTGCAGGACAGTTAGCTCTCAAGGTTAATGAGAGAAAGGGCCAGAGAGGACCAGCCTTGCAGCCCAGATGTTGGGGGCGGCTGTCCTGAGCCCTGGCCAGGCATCTGGATTCCGCAGGAGTTCTTAAAAGCCCAAGCGCCCAGGCTCCCCAGGGCCAGCCACACTGGCATGTGGGCTGGGAGCCAGACTGGCATGTGGGCTAGGAGCCAGACATCGGTCTTTACAGCTCCCCAGGTCATCCTGTCATGTAGCCAAGGCCGACCCATGCAGTCCAATACAGCAGCCACCAGCCACACATGTCCATTGAAAACTTAGAACGTAGTTGCTGTGACCAAGGAATTGAATTTATAATTGTAATTGACTTAAATGTACATGTGCACCTGATTGCGGCTGCGATGGTGACAATGCAGACATGCAACTCACATGTTGTCACAGGACATTCTACCGGGTGGGTCAGCCTAGGAGCACTCTGAATCTGCAACTGCCCAGTGAAATCACAGTGTGCCCCAGAGGAAGTGAAAAAAATGCATAGATTTTTCATCTACAGTTTGAACCAAGGCTTGTGCAGCAGCGAGGGCACTGTGCTTTCAGAGTGTTGCCGGTTGGGATGCAAAGAATTTAAAAAACCGGTGGAAGTCCAAGGCTCTAGCCCAAATCAGCTGTCATTCACTCTGGCCAGGCACTCAGTCTGCATCTTTGAAGACTCAGCCAGAGAGGGAGCTTTCTGAATTATGATTGAATCATAGGAAATTCGGACTTTGAGACAGTGGGGAGCAGGCTTGCCAGAGGAGGGGCTTGGAGCCTGAGGAACCTGAAGAGCGCTAGACACGGTTCACTGAGGCCATTCAGCATGTTTAACCAGTTTGGGGTTAAAACTGGAGAAACAGAAGCCTAAGCTGAATCATTTTCTGCTTATCTCTCGCAGACTGTCAGATTCTGTTTTTTTTCTTTTTCTTTTTTTGGAGGGAAAGCACCTTACAACAAAGAATAATACTATTTTGAATTTCAGAGCTTTCCCTTTTTCAAAGCACTTTACCCCCTCTGACTTAATTCGTCCTCAGAGCAAGGCCATAACTAAGTAGGGAAGGATTTTTAGTACTGATCTTGCAGCCTGAGAAAAAGCTCACATTATGGAAAGAATTAAAGAGGAGAGGTAAAGACACTGCAGGGTTGCTTTGTCATCTCTGGCCATACTTGGGCCCACAGCAGCCGTACTGGAACCAGGCGTGCCCAGGCTGTGCTCCTGCAGGGGACCGTGTTGTTAATAGTAGCACGGGACCTCCCTCTTGCTCTGCCGTAGTCCAGCTCTCTGACGGTGAGAAGGCTCTCTGAGGTCATTTTTTCCTCAGAGGTTTGTATGATTTGCAAATTTGATAAACATGCCATCCGTGTCTCTTCCTCCAACTTATTTTCAACACGGCAAGTGGGCAGGACACAGGACAGAGCTCTGTGCCTCTCCATGGAAACATTCAAATGACATGACTGGTGCACACCAGCCACAGACAGACACTGTCACCTTGAAGTCCTCAATCTTCTCTAAGTGTGGAACTGCTGAGAATCATTTCAAAGCAGACTTGCCAGTGGAGAGGAAGCACTGAATAGCCTGTCCATCTGAGACCTTGTGGGTGGTCCAGCCAGCCTGGCCACCTCTGTGGCTGCAGTGGGGACAGAGGCCACAGGGTCATCATGATGCCACAAGGTGGCCTGGTCGGAATGGCTGTCCTGCTGATTGTGGGCGCTCCTGGTCACACCGTTCCCTGCCAGTTCTGTGTACTTATGTGCACAGGACACAGCAAGAGGTATTCAGATGCTTACTGAAAGCAAGACATACTTTCTGGGGCATTCCCCCAATCGACTGTTCTGGTGAAGCTCGTCAAAACAGGAAATGAGGTTAGCATGGAATGACTTTCTCTCAGAGAACAGGCCTTGCCTCTGAGACCACCACTTTCCTCCCCAAAGCTGTGAGCCTGTCGGATGCCTCCTCTGGGTTTGCCCGGAAGCCAGACGGAGTATGTACTTCTGTAGCTGGTAGGACCCATTACTTTGGAAAATGGGGATGATCTGTGCTCAATCCCAGCCTTGCAAACCCTCCTCCTTTCACGGTAGTGCCTGGAAGACGTTTGTAAGTTGCTCTGAAGTTACATCCTCACACTTTTCAAACACAGCTTGAGTGTGGTCCAGGGAGGGCTCCGTGCATGACCCCAGGCTGAGGGTTATATGCAAGCTCCCCACATGAGCTTTAGGCAGCTCCCCTGTCATGCTGCTTGGTCCATGTGTCCCCTCTGCATCAGAGATGCCAGCAAAAGAGAGGGCTCCAGCAAGATGGACCATGGTGGGCACAGTCCACCTTCCTGCTGCTCCCTGTGTTTGGTCAGAAACACAGTGACAGTGGAGCTGGCCTGGCTTCACTCATGGGAGGCCCTATGTGGGGTTCTCTGACTCAGTTATCAGAAGCAGCCAGGGCTTCACTGTCCAGGCCACCAGCAACAGACCGATCTGCGCTGAGGCATTCTGACCAATGGCCTGACTTGGGCTATGTAGATTTAAACCATTTTGTTAATGCAGAGTGCTATGGAGTCACATTGGCATCTGTCTGATGGGAGGCGTCAACCTGAGGACACTTGGGCTTGACTCCCAGGTATCCCCACATATGTGAGGTCAGTTACCTCTTGGAGGTTGACCTGTGTTTGACACTCTCACTGTTTTAGTGTCAGATCTGCTCTCTTATACATGACTGGGCAGGAACTCAGAGGCCACTCTGAGTCCCTGTGGCCATTCCTTCACCCAGTGTCTCTGCCAGCCCCACAGATGAACAGGTGCTGTGTTCTCAGGGTGGCTGCCTAAGGAGATGGATTAGCACCTTCAGAGTGACCCCGGTGGCCATTCCACCCAGCCTCTGTTGGCTCCGACATAACTTCTGGTGCGTCACCACATTGTCGCTGTCCTCACAGCAGGCCCCAGGGCTGAGCTCATTATCCTTCCATTTCAGTTAATAAAGCTGAGTTCTGATGGTTTCAATGTGCCCCTGCTCTCTGAACCAGAGGTTGAAGGTTGTCCAGGATTTAAATCCGTTGGGGGTGTGGTATGGCCACCCAGTGCTCCAGGTACTGCTGCTTTGCACTTTATAAATAGCCAAAAGTAAAAACGTTTTCTCCTTAAAATGGGCTGTACGTGGTAAGGCAGTCAGGAGAAAGACACCCGAGCACAGCTAACAACAGGAAGAGACCAGAGGTCAATGGCCTAGTGAGCAGAGTCCTTTGCCCACTCTTATTGCAGCAGTGTGGTGACCACCAAGCCTCCTCTGTGTGGACACTGTGGCCAGGCTGGCCCTGCTCCACCAGAGTTGTATGAGGGCCCCTGCTGGGGGGCCAGGCTGGAGACAGCTTGGTTTTCTGAAAACTGCCTGCCTCTCCTCACTATGTGGTCAGCCGAGTCCGAAAGGCAGAAGCCGGGATCTGCACTCCTACAGCTGCTGGTCCCCTCTGGGCTCAGCCAGAGCCCTGTGTCCCCACCTCTAGTCAGTGGGGAACAGATGCTAGTAAAGTGAGTTCAGTCTTTATGTTGGGAGCCAGTCAGGGGCCAGGGCGAGCAGTTAGAGGCTCTGGGGCTCAGTTTGACCTCCACCCCTCAGGCAACAGAGGGTCAACGAGATGGGAAGGGCTAGGAAACCATGAAGACAGTTGCTCTAGTAGCAGGGGCTTTGCTGCCACTTGAGCAGGAAAAGCAAAAATGAGGGGAGTAGATCAGCCCAGCTCAGGGGTCTCGCCCGGGTCCTCGCCAGTTCTCACTCCACCACTTCACCTGTGGAGTCTCTGGAGGCAGCAGAACCTGACTCTAGTGATTGCCGGTCTCTTTGGGCCCCTGGTTTGTCGGGGATGGTCCCATCAAGCCTATTAGCCAATTATTGTTCGTGCATCACCTTCATCTCTGCCTTTTGTTTCAGATATGTCCTGGTTTGAACAATAAACTATATGGACCCCCATCTTTAGGGCACATTAGTATTCACAAGAAGTTACTCCACTGACACCAACTCCTTCATACCCGTCATCTCTAAGAAGGAAGTATGTGGGCAGTTCACCAGCCGTCTGGCAAGGTGGCCCCAGCGTGGCGGCCAGCCCTGGGGTGGGTGGGTGGGGTGACAAGAATGCACATATGCACATGCATGTGTGTGTGTGCTCATGTGAGCACTGTGGGGGTACATGTGCATGTGTGTGGGCTGTGAATGGATATCATTGCAGGGCCTATGGTACACATGTTTGTGGTATGTATGTGGTGTGTAGTGTGTGTCTACCTGTGGGTGTTGTGTGTGTGCATGCGTTCATATGTGCGTGGTGTCTCGGGTTTGCAGGTGTGTATGCATATGTGGTGTATGTGTGGTATGTGTGTGCATACATGTGTAGCATCTGTGGGATGTGCAGATATGTGTGTGTGTGTGTGTGTGTGTGTGGTGTGTGTCTGGTGTGCGTGTGCGCATATGTGCATGGTGTCTATGGGTTGTTCAGGTGTACGTAATGAGAGTGTGGTGCTCCTGGAGCATGTGAGAGAGGACAGGTGCTATCCTGGGCTGATGGTGGTGCTCTCCACACCCACGCAGAGCTCCCCATAGCACCACCAGAAGAAGGTGCCCCAGTGGAGGCATGGGTGTGTGGGGTGGGGACGCGGCCGAGCACAGCACTGAGCCCTCACCTGGAGTCCTTGAAGGCAGAATCAGGCCTCACCATTCATGCCCAGCTGGTGACTGGCACACAGTGGAGCCTCAGAAAGGACATGCCCAGGGAGAAGTACCCTGAACGGAAGCCCCTGCCCTGTGCTCTGCCAGCTGACGTGTGATGCTGGGGGAGTGCTTGGGGCTCCAGGTTGCGTGTTCAATGTCCATATCTCCTGCTGGCATCCCCAGTAATGCTCTCTCCTGGACAGACAGCACAGGCAGCCGAGCCCCCAGGCCATGGCCCCATGGCACAGGAGGCCATGATGTTTATGATGTTATGTGGATGCACGAAGGGCCACCTGGCATGGGGCACAGAGCCAACAAGTGGCAGTTCTCATCACTGCCATCCTAATTCTTAAAAACTGAAGATTTTTTGTTTTGTTTTATTTTGTTTTAATAAACGCATCAAGAAATAGTAGAAACATGCCCTGGTAAAATTACTCTGATGGGGTCCCAATAACCTAAGCCAAAAAATATAAAATAGCAAAAGGAAGAAAAGATCTAGAAAGCAGAGGTAGCAGGGACAGCAGTCTTAGAAAAAAGGTCAGGGGCAGGGGGTGGAGAGAGAGAGAAGTGCACGGTCAGCAGCCAGAGCCCTGCTTCCTCTGCCTGTATAAGTGTGACGAGGGCCCAGTCCAAAATCACAGAGCCAGACACATTATAGGAACACTGATTTACTTTAATGTAAATATTTTGATGTCTTTCTTTCCTGAACTTTTAACCTTGCTGGTAAACAGAGTACCGACAGTAAATGAATTGTTTTTCTGAGAACTGACTTTTAAGGAAATAGGAAAAAAAACTACAATTTTTATTAGCTAATTGTCAGTCTTGTGCAGGATTAAAACCCTCGGTATTCTGCTTCTTAACTCTGCTTTAGGAGACACTTGGCTACCAAAAAATTGCTTTATTTTAATTTATATAAAAAAAACCCATAAAATGTGTGAATACACCCATTCAGAAATAGAAAAACTTACAAAGACAACAGAAGGAGGAAAGTCATTCTGTAGAGGTTTCTGAGGCAAGAGAAAGAGCCAATCCAAACTCCAGTTTGTCACTTGTGATAGAAGCCCCTCCACCCATTCCAATCCCCAGGCAATTTCCCAATGGACTCCGGTCCTCTGCTCAGCACTCCTATCGCTGTCATCGCTGAGAAGTTGTGATGGAGGTACAGAAGGCGTCTGAAGTCCTGGCTGCAGAGTGTGGGCCTTAGGACACACTGTCACATCCCAGGTGCGACCTTTCACTCTCCAGGCAGGTGGATGACAGCCATCTGTGTTTGTAAACACTGTCCCTGCCAATAGACTGTGTGACACCATTTGTGATAAATAAGAACAATTACAGAGAACCAACCGGAACAAGGAAGCCCTGGACTCTATGTGGGTTTTTCACTTGAAAGTGCCATCTAACCTCTGTCCTGCCATTTCCTGAACTGTGAAGTGGACATGTGACTTTCTGGCCTTCAGGCCTCTTGGAGGTGTTGTCGAAACACAGGATCTGCAACTTGCTTCAAAATAGTCAGGAAGAAAGAAGCCCTCTCCATGCCACATCATGACGGAGTCTCATTGGGATGGAAGCAGAGTGGCTGGTCCTTCAGGGTCCTTAAGCCTCATAGCGACCCCAGCCTCCTCAGTATTTATACCAACAGCGCTGTCTGTTTAGGTGGACACTGGGCTATCTCTGTCGGAGGACGCCCTCTTTGGAAGATACAATGAGGACATGAGAGTAAACATTTAAAGTCTTTTCTAAGATACAGGGCAGTGGTATGATAGGACTTCTAAGAAAGCTGCTTCTGCCTCCTTAGAAGGAGAAAGCAGGAAAGGAGGAAAGGCAGTGGGGAAGGTGAACCAAGCCACCCGCCTCTCCTAAGATGAAGTGGCACGAACCACAGAGCTGCTGGGAGAAACTGCTTGCAGCAAGTTGACCCCCACCACTCTCCCTCCTATCCTCCCCTTTCTTTCTGTTCAGAGTAAATTAAAGAACTAGCTAAAATCCACATGTGTGGGTACCATCTTTATCTGATCGACCTATACTCCTGGTCACATCTTATCATTGCTTGTAAAGCAGCCCCTTCCTGTTTGCCAGACACATGCTTCTTTAAATGCTACGGAAACACACACACACACACACACACACACACACACACACACACACACACACACATCTGCTCTGCAAAAAAAAATGCGACTCCAGGGCTCCAGTCCTCTATGTTCACTAGAAGGGTTAGTTCTTAAACACCAGGGCTGGTGTCATAGCAAACTGCCTGAACATTTTAATAGCTCTGCAAACAGCCTCTCTCCAAAAGCAAACGAGGTGAGCCCCCAGGTAAATACCAAAGAATGGAAATCTCATACATCTCCCCACCTGGGTCCTCCCTGTTAACGGGGTGTCCATCAATGGCTGAGGCTGGTAGGGCTGGGGATTCGTTTATAGCACTGCGTCAGTAAAAGATTTTTTTAGAAAATTGCTTGCAGTTAATGTCTTTTTTTCTGTTCTTGATTCATTTCAAGCTATTTAAATTGGAGAATTGTGCGCTGCTCAAAGCTGCACTTTAATTCTGACACAGTCACTCAGTGGTGCTGCTGCTCGTGTCGCTGCTCGTGTTGGTTGGTCGGTCTGGTTTCCGCCAGGCCCATCCTTTCCCGGCCCCAGCGACAACAAAACCGATGGTCCTCCTGCTAGATGACAAAACAGGTGTTGTCAAGGCAGAGACTGCCTGGCTAGTGTTAGTGATGATAGTCCTGTGTGCACATGTGTGTTTTAATTTTGAAAGTTTTTTGCAAAATTATACACGTACTTGTGTGTAAGTCATGGTGTGTTCACGAACGCGCCCATAGTGAGACCAGCCGCCCTCCCTCCTTCCACTGGTAACCAGCTCTGCCCCATAACCCAACAGCACAACACTCACCACATCTGAAACTCTGTCAGTTTCTCTCTGTCAGAGAAGGGCTCCCCTGGGATAGCAAGTTGGGGGGCTGTTTCTTTGAGTTTTACATGGTGTTTCTTGTATTTATTTCAATCAGGGACAGTCTAGTGTTTACGTGGGGGGAAAAGTGGTGCAGACTTTAAATAGGCTGCATCCCACAGGCTTATGTGACAAAACAGGCAAACACACAGTTCTGGGAAGCTGGAGACCCTCTTAAAGAAAAAGCTATGAAATTATAGAATTCCCTTTTCACAGGACTTCCAGAACCTCTAAGAGTGACATGCTGGGTGTCATTTAAACCAGCAGTCCCCAATCTTTTTGGCACCAGGGACCAGGGCTCCTATGAGAATCTAATGCCTGATGATCTGAGGTGGAGCTGAGGCAGTGATGCTAACGCTGGGGAGCAGCTGCAAATACAGATGAAGCTTTGCTTGCTTGCCCGCTGCTCACCTCCTGCTGTGTGGCCCAGTTCCTAACAGGCCATGAACCAGTACTGTCTTGAGTGTTGGGGACCGTTGATTTAGATCGTCCAGTGCCTGTAAATGTAGAAGGATTTTTAGCTAGATTTATGCCAAAGTTTGTGACTTTTGCATAAAATATAATCTCTGATTCCCCTCTAAATTTGAGGAGAAATGCATCATTTAATCAGATAGAGACGGGAGTCTCATATTTATTGAAAAAAATAGCTTCATCCCCATTCGTAGGCAGAGAAACGAAGACTCCAGGGAAGAAATGAAGACAACCCAGGTAGTAAGTGGTAGGGCTAGTGTTCAAAGTGGGCTTGCTCAACAAAATTATCTAAAAAGGTGAACTCAGTTTGTCGCCAGTTTCCCAGCAGTCCTCAGGCCCATGGCAGGTAGACACCCTATCATACCCAGTCCCACCCAGACCCTTCACCTGCCTGAGGTGAGAAGCAACCTTGTGGCGTCCTCGTCAGGGCCCTGGGTGAGTGCTCCCCATGTGGCATTGTGAATGAACCGTTCTGGAAAGGGGATCCCTCTTGACAGTTGGCTGCCACCCTCCCTGCACCTTGTGAAACCCAGAAACAGCTTCAGCCTGGACAGACACAAGGGGGTAGGCTTCCTCCCTTATTCCATCATAGAAATGAGAAGCGAAAACTTGAGAGATGGGGGCCTCACTTTTCTGAAATCACCAGCAACGAGCTCTAAGAAGTATCACCATGAGGCCCCTGACAGCAAACCATCAGTATGGAACCTGGGGGCTTTCACAGGAATCAGCCGGGGACAGCACAGCGGCCAGCCATTGGGTTCAAGGTCAGGCCTGTGTGGGTGGAGCTCCACAGACCATCAGGGTGAGCAGTGCTGTCCTGGCATCACTGTCACCACCTGTGTCACAGATGGCTCCTTCCAACCCCCTTCGATAGAGCTCAGACAAGTAAAGGCCAGACACAGGGCCTGCTCTGCTCTGCACACTCACCCCAAATTGGGGCATGGTCTTGAAGGTGCTATGGACTGTGGGGCAGACCCCATAAGCCCATCTGTGCACTCCAATAACCCTGATGCCAGCCGAGGCTTGAGCACCTTAAACATGAAAACTGCATGGGGAGCACTCCCCATTCCCTTTGCCCTGGGGCTTAGTGACCACTCCAGCAAACCTCCCCATTAACTAGGCAAGGGGACCGAGCACAATAAAACTGAAGGATGTGGCACAAAAACAGCGGTCCCTGCTGGGCGACCTCGCTGTGGATGGCATGGCTGCTCAGCTGTGCCCCAGAGCCTTGAATGGCCCCAGCATAGAAGTCACGCACACCTTGCCGGTCGCTGGGAGTTGTCCTCTCTGCAGGTTGTACTTATGGGACCACCGGCTTCTGGATGGTCCTGTGCTTTATCCATAGTTCAGCATGAGCTGATCGGGGCTGCGCTCGGCTTGTGTGAACGGGCTGGGGGGCCATGCAGGGATGACCCACACTAGCACATCCTTCCAGGAAAGAAAGGGTCTTTGTCTTGCCCAGACATTGCCTGTCCCCCGACTGTGATTAGGGCTCCATTCAGTGACTCCTGAGAAGGGGTCACACTTGCTGAGCACTTATCCTGCTGGCACACTCTGGGATTCAACAGGAAATGCTGATTCCTCTGTGAGAGGCAGAGGGCTCTGCACATGGCCTGGCCACTGTCCACACTGCCTGGCCGGTGATGGAGCTGGAGCAAGGCCCTTAGTTGATGCTAAATTCAATGTCCTTAAGCAATGGAACCCCTTCTGCCCATCCCTGTTCCCATTCTCATCTGCTGCACACACACACACACACACACACACACACACACACACGTGCACACACCCTTCACACTTGAACCTTGTGTAGGCCATAAATAACAATCACCATCTGTGTCAGTCCAGATCAGACATGTAGAATTTCCTTTGCCATGGTATGGAGGGCTGATGGGGTCAGTGTTCCAAGTGGGTTCTGATTTTCTTTTAAACCAGGGCTCAGCAAGCTTTTCTTCTAAAGGGCCAGATAGTAAATATTTCAGGCTTCAAAAACCATATGGCCTGTCTCGACTATTCCATTCTACTTATCTTTGTGGTGCAGAAGCAGCCAAAGGAGATCTGGAAAGGAATGAGTGTGTCTGTGTTCCAATAAAACTTTATTCACAAAGACAGGGAGTTGGCCAGATGTGGTCCACAGGTCACAGTTTGAGACCCCATAGTTTTCAACCCAGGATATCATTGAAAGTGTAATTAACACCCTAGGGTTTTAGACACGGGGTTCATCTAACCCATCAAAGTCAAGACTGGGTGCCAGAGCCCTTGAAGTTAAGCTAGACGGCCTCGATATGCGATCCATGGGGCTATAGCAACAGGCATTTTGCCAGAAAAGAGTTCTCTGGACTAGTAAGTTTGAGAGACCATGGGTTATATATTCTTTACTATTATATATACTTTATGGGTTATATATACTATACTGGTTTACTGCAGGACTCTCAGGGCCTTTAATATGCTGATGTGTACTCTCAGTCTCTAGGAAGGGTAAATGCTGTGAGTCTCCCAAGCTTGCCAGACTCTTGTGTGCAGGCCTTTGTCTGTAGTATTCTTTGAGAAGACTGCTCTGGATGCCAGGTCCTGGAGTTTATCACACCATCTGATTTTCTACCTCCTTCCTACGTGTTCTCACTTGAAGGTGCCTGCCTCAGCTGCCTCCACCCTTGCAGTAGCCCGCTTTATCTTCAGAGCCCTACTGCAGTTTAGTTGGGGACTTTGGGAGCCCTGCCTCTCACCACCTGGTGTGAAGGTACTCAGTATGGAAGACACAGGAGAGACAGGGCTGGGATCGAGGCTGGTGCATCTCTTCCTTTGTCTCTGCGACCTGCTGCTTGGTGGTCTGCTGTTTAGGGCCTCCTAGAATGTCCTGAAACCTCATAAGTCACCTTGGGCTCCTGGTTTTAGGAGCTGGATAGAAAGGCCCCCTCCCATAAGAACATGGGCCCAGAGCTTCAAGAAGCCTGAGGCAGGAGCTTTTGGAGCCTCAGGGACTCCAATGGGGGCACAGGACTTTCGTGCTGGAAGGCCAGCACATTCAGAGACCTAGATGAGTGGTCAGGACTCAGAGGCACAGAGTTGCAATGCCCGAGTGGGAAGGCTACCTGAGGAGTCTTGGTCTTCGGCCCATGAGATGGCAATGCTGTGCAGGGCCCAAGAGCCTCGCAGAGAGGGCTGAGACCCTGCTTGGAGGGAGAGTCCAAGGACACTGGACTGTTCTGAGTCCTTCTGGGGAGAGAGGAGTGGGGTAGCACTTGGGGTTTGACTGGCAGGACTCCCTCTGTCAGAGAACTACTCTTTAGTTCCCAGCACTGCTCTTAGCCACAAACAGTAAGTGGTAATATATAACAAAAAGACTAGAAGCCCTCCTGGGTTGGAAGACCCCAGCAGGCAGAGTCAGCCCAGGGAGGGACCCCCACCCGCCCAGCGGGGCCAGTGGCTCTCAAGCCTGCTTGATCATCTTGTGATATTTTACAGGGAGCTGTGCATTCTTTCTGCCATTGATGGTCACTTTTTAAAAAAAGACATAGGGTGTCAAGAAAAAATATGTGAGGCCTCTGGGCACAGCCTGGTTCCATTTGAACAAGCTGGGTAAGTCCCGTGAAAACGCTGTCAGATCTGTTGAGCTGTTGTCATTCGTCCTGTTTTGTTCTCCCCCCCCCTTTTTTTTTCATTTTTGTGGCCCTCGGAGTTTCCTAGTTGTGACTGCTAATAAAAACTCCTAAAATGAACCAAAACAACAATGACAAAGCAAAAACCAAGAGTCAGTCAGCCTGGCACAGTGCAGACCCCCTTGGCAAGTGCTGGTTTTCACGGACTGTATTTGTATTCAGAACACACCTGCTTCCTTTCCTCTCCTGTTCCACGAGCCCTGCTGAGAATTCTTCCTCCTTGTCCAGGGCCCTAAAGGCCCCCGAGAGGGGACCCAGATGGGAGTTGAGCAGTGTGCTCTCAAGAGCAACCCCTACATCCAGCTTCTCCCACGCCAGGATGAAGGACTGAGGCTCCTCCACTTGCAGGGGCCCAGCAGGAGGCCAGCTTCATTGAAGCCTTCTGGGGTGGGTCCAGTTCCCCTCACCCAGGGAACCTTGGTTTTTTGCGAGTATTGTGACCTGTCTCTTATGGGAATTGGTCCGGGATGCGCGCCGCCATCAGTGGGGCCCTTGTATTTCCTGCCTACAGAGCACAGCCCATTTCCTCCGGGAAGCGAGGTTCTAGCCCTTCCAGCTCCCAGGCCTGCCTCCCCAGCACCACTCCCATTGGCTGGAGAAGCACCCAGGCCTATTTGGCCCAGACAGGGAGGGTGCATGTGGCCTCCTTTCCAACAGGAAGCCAGCTGAGAGCCAGCTGATGAGAGCAAGACAGGACTGACCCTGGCTGGCTGTGTAACCCAAAGCAGCTCAGCTGACTTCTCTGAGTCTCAGTGTCCCCACTTGTAAAATAGGGACAGCAAACCCTGCCCATGGGGTGTTATGGGGGAAGGAGAGAGGCCAGTGCCCAGGGAGGGGCTCCTGGAAAGAGGCTGCTGGCGGCCAGGCCATCCCAGGAGGCTATGCAGCTCAGAGGGAGGCGCAGCAAGCCACTTGAAAGGGACCTTGACTCATTCTGTGGTCACGAATGTGCAGCTCAGGAAGCGCTTTGCGAGAGCCCTGGGCTCCCCGCTTGGGCATCCGCCGCCCCCTCGCCCCCTGCCCTCTGCTATGGCCCGTGAGGATGCTGTGCCAACAAGGCACAGGCATGTGGCTACGGGCCCATGAAGGCCGACAGGCGTGGGAGCTATGGCCACCTGGGTGCCAATTCCGCTCTACCCCTCAGCCAGGAGCTTGTCTTCTGGTCTCTTGTCTCTAATGCATTCCCACATGTCAGGCCCACACTAGGCACTTGAGAGGCCCCATGCCATTTAATCCTCACAAACAACTCTGTAGGAAAGCATTGAACTTCTCACCATTTAAGGATGAGGAAACTGAGGCTGCCTCGTAGGAGGTGACACACAGTAGGGCTCAGCGGCTCCTGAAGAAATGTGGTGGCATGGTCAGTGTGGGGGGAACTTCAGGCTGGTTGCTGGGTGTGGAGGATCCTCGGGTCTCCCAGTGGGGTGCCCCCAAGACCGAGTACCAGACTCTCTGAAAGCAGATCTGGCTGTGTCCACTGCACCCACCTGGGCCCTGTAGTTTCTAAGCCTCTGACTGATGGCCTCCAGGCCACCAGTGACAGCAGGAGCCCATGGCATGGTGTGCAGAGGATGGTGTGGTGATCTGTGGGGAGCAGAGACTGAGTGGGGCTGGCAACCGGGAGGAAGAAGCTGCTCTGGCCGTTACCCATCTGTCGTACCGGCTTCTGTCTTGGCCAACCGTGAGGTTCTCAGGAAGAGGGATGAAGTGTCTCAGGAAAGTGAGTGAGCACCCATGGCACAGAACTGTGGAGCTAGCTGCAGTCCCGCAGAAAGCAGATCCTCGTCCTCTTCCTTGTGGCCTCGGGAACAAGGAGGACACTGAAAGCTGAGTGGGCCCTTGTTTGGAACTCAGAGCCTGTCCTATCCCTCCTGCAGGGGCTCACTGTCATTCCCAAGGCTGTTTAAGCCACAACTGCCCCACCCATTAGGGGAAGACTCGCCATGTGTTCCACATGCCCTTGGAGCCCGACGCTGATGGCAGGGCCTGGACTGTGTGGCCTGCAAGGTGGAACAGTGACCCTCTCCCCAGGTCATGGAGCCCATGTGTGGAGGAGGAAGCTGCCACTCTGATGGCCCAGAAACATCTGTGCCCCATTCGTCATTGTCAAGCTCTGATGTCTTTTGGGACTGTGTTTGAAGGACAGTTTTATTGCTGTCACCAAAAAAGCAAAAGGAAGCAAACAATACAGGCGCCTTGATTTCGGGACTTTTTCTGTGTCAGTGGAAAGCCATCTCAGTAAATAGGAGCTGTGACCAAATCACCCTCCCCCACAGTGAGTGAGTCGCTAAAGCGGCCCCCTCCCCCTCTTCACACCCCATTGTGCTGAAAAACGTTGAGACAAATACATCTGGGCAGAGGCTGGAACAAAACCAGCCAGCAGGAAGCCTTTCGTTTCACCTGGGCTTGTTTGTGCATCTGTGTGGCCTGCTTCCTTGTCCGGAGCGGGGAGAGCAGCCCACTTGGGCTGATGGAGGACCACAGCCTACCCAGGCTCCACTGAGTCCTGGAGACCCTCCTGCACATGGAGGTGTCTGTGTTCGGAGACCAGGAGGATGTTCCCCAGCAGGAGGCAGGTTTGGAGTGACCAGGAGGAGGTTCCCCAGCAAGGAGCAGGTCTGGGGTCCTGGAGTGTGGCCCATTTACTGCTGCTCCCCCACACCTTCCTGCTATTCTCACTTGAAGTGTTCCAGTCTCTTGTAGCTGCAATAATACTGGTGCTGACTAAAAATAACACAAGTGCATCTTTGGCAGGTCTGGGGGCCAGACCCCGAAAGTAGTCTCACTGGGCTGAAGCCAAGCTGTCCTCCTCCTTGGAGGTCTGGAGACCCTCTGCTTCCTTGATTGCTCCAGCTCCCAGAGGCTCCTGTGTCCCTGAGTGGTGCCCGGGAATGTTTAGTGACAAAGGGGCAATGAAACCTTGTCAGGACAACTGCAGCATCTGGGGCCACCAGCGCTACCCCAGCTTCTGCAGCACCCAGTTTCTCTGGTCCGTGCTTTCTTCCATTGTGTGATGTCTGGGGGAGGGATGACCCAGGTGCCATACAGGAGCTGGAGGTGCCAGCTCTTCCTCTCCTGCTGCGTGCAGCCAGGGCTGGATGCACCGCTGAGCTCTGATATCTTGGGACACTAGTGCCTGAGACTTGGGGGCTTACACTATGACCCAACCACAGGAGTCCTGCTTCATGCTCATTTTGCCATGGTCTCCCAGGCACCCTTGGGGCTTGCCCATCCCCAAACCCAATAACCCGGCCTCCCCAGTGTACAGGGAACTGCCATTCTCTTAGCATGAGGCCCTTGGTGGTAGAGCTCTGCCCCTTGTGCTCCAGCCCTGTGATACAAGCATGGTGTATGGTGTGAAGTCTATGGAGAACTTGAGCATTTGTTTTAATGCCATCTTCCTGGTCACCTGTCCTAGGCTCCCTCTGGCCCTTGCTCCTGTCAATGAAGGTGTGCCTTGGTACACTGGCAGAAGGTGACAGTGGCAGTTGAATCTGGTGTCACCAACATCCACCCCCGGTTCTCTATTGTATAGCAATGGGCTCCTCCATGACATAAGGTAGCCTCATTACTGCCAGAGCCCTGCTGGGCTCAGAATAACTACCCCGGTGTTGGCACCTGGGCACATGGAAGGTTTTAAGCTGAAGGGGTTCAAGAGGACAGTACCAGCAGGACAGTCTCCCTGACCTCAGCCCTCAACCCTCTCCCCTGGAACGAGTCATAAACCTAGGGGGAGGTCCTCGTCTCCTAAGACAAAGGACACCAAGGAGAATCTTCCATGCAGGCCTCCTAGGTTGCTCCAGTTCCCTGCACATTCCTCACTCTCTGTACCTGTCACTCTCCCCCTCAGCCGGGCACTGTCCCTCAAAGCCAGCGTCAGATACTCAGGGCTGTATTTTGTGTCACGTGACACTTACCTTATGTGAATGTGTGTACTGCTGGCCTCTTAGCCTGTGTGTCAGTTTTATTTTCAGATCCGGCCAACAACCTCAGGATGGCCGAGGAAAAGCTTCTCTTCCCTACAGCCCGGTGTTTGCTCATGAGCCGTGCAGCGTGTAGCCAGCCATTTGCAGGATAGGTCACAAGAACTTGCGGGAGGCTCAGCCGTGGTGGGCAGGGCCTGGACAACGCCAGCAGAGTTTCATTTACTTTTCATCTCTGAAGCACTACACACATGCGTATTACTAAGCGACTGCGCAAATGAATGCATGGGTACTGCGGTCCAAACCACCCTCCCGCTGGCAGACTGCTATGTCCGGCCTCACAGGTGAACCCTGGTGCATTCGCCTGTTTCTTCTTCCTCCATTTCTCTGCCACTGGGACTCACGTGCACGAGAACACCAGAGTTCAGTCCCCAAGTTGGGCTTCTGCTTGGGGGTGAGGCTCGGAAGAGCGAAGCAAGCACCACTGACACATGAGTCCAGCGTTTTAGAATTACATAACTCCAAAGAGAACAACCGCCACAAATGAATATATTCTTTATTGTCAGAATGAATAGCTACACAAATTTAAGGTAACTCATAGGTGTTATAAAAAAAAAAAAAGCTTTTTAAATGCTGGGTCCTCTTGAGTGTTGTCGGACTGAAGGCACCAAGAAGAACCTGGACAGACAGGCTGTAGCTGAAATCCAGAGACGAATAGGTGGAGCGGGGTTGATGTCAAAGTTGACAGAGCCAGGAGGACAGGCTGAGGCAGGCAGGGCACAGATGAAGCCAGCGCATCAGGAAGCCTTTCCTCCAGAAGGTTCTAGAACAGGAGGCAGATGCCCTGTGGGGAGAAAGAGACTCTGACTTACCACTCTGACTTATTAGCAAGGGGACCAAAGCATAGTTTCCGTGGAACTCAGAGATATCTTGAGATGTGGGACTTTGGGAATAAAACTGGGACAATCCCAGGCCAGCTGGAGTGCTTGGTCACTCAAGTTCCAACCTCTCTAGAATTCTATGGCGATGGAAGAACCTCAGCCCCTGGGCCCCCCAAGAGGCCCCTCTGATGCACTGCTTCCACTTGCAGCTGGGGGCACCGAGGATGTAGGGAAGGACCACCCTGCCTTTGCCTCCTGGAGTGAAAACAAGGGCCTCCCCAGGACTGTGGGCTCTGAATTGGAGGGTGAACCCTTAAATATCCTCAGGGTTTCATGAGAGCAGTAAGATTTATTGTAACAGTGAAGTTTAACACTTGACGAAATGCAGACATGTCTCTTGGAGTCGGCACCAAGTCCGTGTGGAAACACCCTTTCTTGAGAGGTGACACTGCGCTGGAGCCCAGGTGAACGTCAAAGGGAGGGCAGGCCATCTTAGGCTGGCGCGGCTCAGTGAGACTGCTGTGGCACATGTGGTCACTGGGCTACACCTCAAGGTGCTGGAACACTGAAGTTTGGATGTAGAGTCCTTCAGTTCTCAGGCTGAAGTGTCCCTTCTTCTCCTATCTTCTCACCGGTTGCCCCTCATGGCCCCTCTCACACTTAGACCCTCTAGAAATACATGAATGCAAAAAAATATAACTTTCATCCTTTTTGTTTGTATCTCAGCTCACCTTGCACTGAAGACCATTCTATTGGCAGCTGCAAAATATTGCATTTTATTAACTGAAGATTTCTTAATTTCTACTGTTTTAAAACTTAGACTCAGTGAGGGCTAAACTTCTGATGTTGCGCAAGTCTTCTCCTCCCCTCTTCCTTTTCCAAGATGCAATCCAGGTGCACCTTGGACCTGTGTGCCTATGGCCTTCAGAGAGGAGCGTCTAGCCTGACACTCAAAGGGGAGGGGAGGGTCTGGCCTAGCAAGGAAGCAGAGTTCCTCATTCCTGATCTTCAAGTGCTAACCTCTGACCTCGCTGTGTTTCCTGACCTTGGCATCTACATCTGAGGTTACTGTCACCTGTCACACTGTGGGCAAAGCACTAAGGTCTGCTGTGAGGTCACTTGTGCTTATCCTCGTATTGGCTAAGAAGTAATCAACTGCATGATTATATCACAGTTGGTTTATCCACTCACCCATTGATGGCCATTTGGACTATTTCCAATTTCAAAGTATTATGAACAAAGCAGTTAATAACATGTGTAACGCATTTTGTGGACAAGTGTCTCTTTCTCTTGGGAAACAACCTAGGAGAAATATCGCTAGGTCATACTGTATGTGTATGTTTAATTTACAAGTAATTGCCGAACCCCTTTGCAAAGTGATTGCATGTTCCCACCAGCAAAGTATGAACAGTTACAGTGGCTTCACATCGTCACCACACTCTATGCAGTTGGTTTTCCCAATTGTAGGCATCCTGGTGCATGAGAGATGGTATCTCGTCGTAGTTTTAATTTGTAGTTTCCTGATTGCTAATTATGTTATGCATGTATTTACTCACCATTTGTGAAGTGTCCATTTCAGTTTTTTTGCCCATTTTTAATATTGGGTTGTTTATCTTTTATTAGGTATTTTATTGGTATCCTTTATATATTCTGGAACAAAGTCCTGTGCCAGATAAATATATTTAGAATATTTTTTCTCAGTTTGTGGCTTGTCTCTGTTGCATTTTCATTTTTTTTCTTTCAGAGAATTTGATGAAGACCAATTTATCATTTTTAAAAATTCTATTATTTGTGCTTTTTGTTTCCTGTCTAAGAAATTTGTGCTTGCTCCACGATCGCAAAGGTCTTCCACGCTTTCTTCCATAGTTTTAGGCTTTTACTTTTAAGTCTATAATTGGTAAGCCTACAAGTGTGTTGCTTAACTTTTATTTGTAGATTTTCTAGAAATTTTGTTGTTAATTTCTAATATTTATATGGTCAGGGGATACACTTTGTGTGATATTGTATAGACAACAGACAAAAAAATTGACAATTAGAAATTACAGAAGAGCAAAACGAGCAATCTTTTATTTTACCCATATATTTACTATTTCTGGCATCTTTCCATGTTGAAGATTCAAGCTGTTATTTTCCAACTGAATAACTTCTTTTCACACTTCCTGAAGAATTCCCTCAGCTTCATTTAACTGGAAATGTCTACATTACCTTTATTTCTTAGAAGGATATGTTTTGCCAGATGTAGGATTTTAGCATTTATCACTTCATCATTGTATTATTCCATGATCTCTAGCCTCATTCCATCTGATAAAAAGTGAAGTATGATTCATATTTTTAGTCTCTTATAGGTGTGTCACTTGTTTTCTCTAGGTTTCTCAAGGTTTTTCTCTTTATATTTATTTCAGCAGTTTATCAAGTGTGTGTGTGTGTGTGTGTGTGTCTTCCCTGGAGCTTATTAAGATTCTTGGGTTTGTAAGTTAATGTTTTTCATCAAGTTTTGGACATTTTCAGCCATATTCTTTCAAATACTTTTTTCTACCCATTCTCTTTCTTCTCCTGAAATTCCAATTACACATGTATTATCCTATTTGATATTATGCCAAGTGTCACTGAACCTTTTTCATTTTTAAGTTTTTTTTCACTCTGTGCTCTTAAGATTAGATAATTTATGTTGGTCTGTCTTATAGTTCACTGACCCTCTCTTCTGTTGCCATCAGCCCAATGTTAAGCTAATCGACTGAATTTTTATTTCTGAGTTTTGTCAGTTCCAAAACTTCTATTTGATTCTTTAAAACAAAATTGTTTTTGTTGCTCTGCTGAGACTCCCCATCTGTTTATTTATTATGGAGATCTTTTCCTTCAAATCCTCGAACATACAGCTAATAACTACTATAAAATTCTTATCTGCTAATTTGAACATGAGAGTTACCTTGGGGTCTGTTTCTATTGAATGGGTTTTTTTTTCTTGGGTGTGGGTCACATTTTTTTTTTTGGATTTTTTGCACGACTAGTACTTTTTTATTGTATACTGGGTTTGTGAACAATAGGTTTAAAGAGTCTATCATCTTTCTTTGATGACAGCAGGCACCTTGAAGTTGTAGAAGCTTGAATTTTTATTCTTTAGGACGAGTCTTTAGATTTTTCCTTAGTCTGAGGGCAAATTTTTAATATGGGGCTATGGTCTTTGCTCATAAGTATGACTAACTGCGCCCTGGGGTTTCAGTGGGATATCCAAGGTGTTTATCAAATTTCTCTTGGGAAAACTGGCAGGATTCAAACTCTAAACTCTGTCTCCCATTGAATTGGTGGCAGTTGCAATCTCTGCTCAGCCTTCTAAGTTTTTAGCTCCTTTTAGGATGTGGCCCCTCAATTTCCAGTCACTGTGACAGCTCTGAACTCTGTCCTCTGACACCTCAAGCAATAAGATGTCAGCTTTCTGTATGGTAGACTGGGAAGAACTCTCAGAGGAAAGCTATGTAAACACAGATCTCAGCCAGTGTCATTG
Source organism: Eidolon dupreanum (assembly GCA_028627145.1). Classification (NCBI taxonomy): domain Eukaryota; kingdom Metazoa; phylum Chordata; class Mammalia; order Chiroptera; family Pteropodidae; genus Eidolon; species Eidolon dupreanum. The sequence goes on from CM053515.1 coordinate 42,773,392, forward strand.
CTTCTTTCAAAGGTCAAATTCTCTCCAGATTTTTCCTGCTTCTGGTTGTTCTCCAATGCTTTCAAAGAGTTGGTTTTTAACATATGTGTTCAAAATTTGTAACTGTTCTCTACAGGAGGGCTGGTCCAGTAGGGGCCACTCCACCATCATCAAAACTAATATTTCTTCTAGTCCCATTTTAAGTTTTCAAAAACCTATTGCAAAATTGGCCTCCACAAAGACAGTACCCGATTACATTCTCATTGGAGGTAAATGAGAGCACTAGATATCTCACCCCATTGGCAACCAGAAGTTCTTAAGCACAATATCATAAAATACCAGAACACTGGAGACATTAGACGTAGCAATTCTCAGTTCAAGGCCTCTGGGTCTCGGACGGATTTATGAAGGTAGTCCAGGGTTAAAGGGCAATTTCTATAAGTTATTAAACACATTTCCAAACATAAAATATACAGATGCCCATCACTAAAACCTTAAATTCCATCGCTTTTGGTTGGAATCACATCATCCTTTTCATGGAGACATTGGTTTTCCCTTGCTAGCCAGGACTACTGCTTGATAAGTATGGTTTGGTCAACCCGAACTGGCAAAATGCATTATTATTAAGTGAGGTGTGGCTTTTAGGGCATAAGAACCTTGGGGAGAAAGTTAATCAGGGGGATCGTTGGTGGCCTCAGGCAGCATTTCTTGCTGATGAACTTAAACTTGATCATTGCATTTGTCCATATGGCTTTGTTGGCTATAGCTTGAGCCCCTTTATTTATCGAGGCCCAAAGAGATGAAAGGGATTGCTGAAGTCACTCAGACTCACTCCCATTGTGGGTGCAGAGACCAGAACCCCCGATCAAACTATGTTCTGAACGTGGTGGCATATGTGAACTGTGAAAGAGTAACTGATATTTTACCATGGTTCAGAGAGGAAAACGGGACATGGTAAACTTGGAAAAGAGTGTATCTGGGTGCCACCCAGGGACTGTTGATGACTAGGAGACAGTCGTGTTCTCTGGAGCGACTGTGATTCCCAATGCACTAACTCTCCCAGGCAACAAAGAACCCATCAATTCCTGTCAGCAACTTTCAGCTGAGCACAAGGCCACTGTATCTAGCCAGGTTTTCCTTTATTTGTCTGCAACGTTCATTTCTTGTGTTTGGATGCTGGGTTTGGACAAGCGTGTGTGGATTCCTGATTTCCGACAGCAAACGCTTCCCACCTCTTGTATCAGCAGGAGGTGACTGGAGTTGGGTAAACACATGGACTGCTCTTCTTTTATAACTTCTCTAACATCCAGGCAGATGTTAATATTCCTTAGTATTGTAGTGTCTCTACTTCCATTTGAACAGTTCAAATAGAAGGGTTGGAATTGGGTACTTTGGACGCATATTGTAGAGGTGTACAGACATGGACTCTGAAGCCAGATGGTTTGATCCTAGCTCTGACGCACTGATGTGCAGCCTTGGGCAAGTTACTCTGGGTGTCAATTTCCTCATCTATAAAATAAGATAATGAGAGCACCTGTCTCACAGTATTGTTATTAGCGTTATATTGGCTATTATATATGAAATTATATATGTAGTACTGGTACACAGACAGTACTACATACATGTGAAACATTATTTTTATGACTATTATTTTGCTTCCTTCCCTTTTGTTCACTGCACATCCCTAAAAAAGACCCCAGTTCTTTATGATTCAGGTGAGAGGGAGGCCTACATCCACCTCTTGTTCCCCAGCCCTGGCCAGCGCACACCCCACTCCCTTGCTTTCCTTGCTGGTGCTGAAGACACACGAGTCTCGATTCTCGTTGCTGTGCCTGGGGAGGGTGCTGGGGATGGAACAGATGTATTTACCAGACTGCGGATTTGGGCTACCTTCCCACTTACAGAGTGTCTGCATAACTTTTTTCATTATCATTATTAACAACAGTATCTTTTGTCATGATTATTTCTTTGAAAATTAACACATGCACATTGTAAGAAACATCAGTAAAAAAAGCCACCGATTCTTCTTAAGAGTCTGAAGGCCCATTTCCTTCCGTTGAGGTGATCACTGCTACTAGCATCCAGCTGGTCCCAGGAGAGCATTCATTTTTAATGTCTTCCCTGACCTGCCCTCTGACACCATTGCTGCAGTGGTGTGATGGGTCCGGGGACCCAGGCTAGGGTGAGAATGGCCTCTGGGTGACCTGCCCCTCTCATAGCTGAGACCCTCAGCAGGAACCTGCTGGTCTCCAAGGCTACAGACCCTATCATTGGACAGGAAGCTGCAGAGGACTATGCTGTACCTGGGGCTCTGTGGCTCCAACACGGGCAGGGCTCGCCTGCTCCTGACACTTCTGCAAGTGGCTTTTTCCTGGGGTCTGCGCCCCTCTCCAGCAAGCACCTGTGCACGGGGCCTCATGCTGAGCAGTGTGGCCACCATGCTCCTGTCCCCAGACTTCAGAGACCAGCAGCCGGCCTGCATGGCACGCCTCTCTTGGCCAGGACGGTGTTGATTGGCACGGGCCTGTGCTGTGTGTGTTTCTTTCTTTGGTAGCTTGTAGCCACCCCCTTCTTCACCCCCTGCCAGTGCTGAGCCACTTGATCTTTAATCTCCCACCTCTGCTGGCGCTGTCCCTATGTCTTTTTAATTATGCCCCTTCTTTTATAGGAGTTTCCTATTGAATTTTTATGACAATAGAGAGACATGGATAGACTCCAAGGAAAATGGAATCTTTATGGAAAAGTCATTTTTTCTGCTGGAGTCTCTGTGGATGGAGACGCAGAGAGAGAGACTGGTGGGGAGCGGCGTCCTGCTCGACTTGGCTGGAGCCCAGCGGGCTGAGTGGCAGCAGCCGAGCTGTTATTACCACAGCGTTGTGGCTGCTGGGGCAGTGGGGCACCTGGGATGTGGAAGGGGAGAGGTAAATCTGTGCCAGGTACGACCCTCCCTGGTGTCAGCTCAACAAGCGCCCAACCCTGAGCAGTCTAGTTGCATGACTGCATGGTGTAGGGCACCACGCTCAGCTACCCCTCACTCAGCGCCTCCTGCCCTGGGGCCAGCCTGGCCTGGGAAGGCTTTGTCCTTGGGCCTAACACCAAATAAGTATCAAGAACCACTCCCGCTATATCCCAGGCCAGATCTGGGTGCCAGAGATTTTCAAGTCACCGGCCCTCATCCCCTGGAGCCAACGTTCTTGGAAAAGGAAGAAAGCAGAAGTCAAGTGAATATGTACATGTGTGCACTTGTTTCAGATTGTGGTGAGTGCCGAGGGACAAGCGAGGCGAAAAGAGAGGCTACTGAGGTGGAGGAGACCCCTGCTGCAGACCAGACGGAAGGTGGGGCCAGCATGTCAGGTCAAGAACGGAGCGTCCAGGTACAAGAACTGGCCAGTGCAAAGACCCTGAGGCAGAGGCGCCTGCAGAGCTGAGAAACAGAAAGAAGGCGAGTCCAGCCAGGGTGGTATGAGCCTGGGGAAGCAGGGATTTGAGGCTGGGTCAGCTCAGGGGCTTTGGAGGCCCCTAGTTGCAGCTCTTATTTCAAGTGCAATGTGAACCAGTAAGGGATTTAGGGTGTGGAGGCTTGAGGAGAAGTGGTTTTCATTCTTTCACCCAGAGGCCATTCCCATCCCCGCTTGGGTCCCCAGATCCATCACACAGCTGCGCAATGGTGTCTGTGAGTAAGTCAGAGAAGGTGTTAAAAATGAATGCTCTTCTGGAACCAGCCAGACGCTGGTGGCAGTGATCACCTCAAGGGGAAGGAAATGGGCCTTCAAATTCTTAAGAAGAATCAGATGGTTTTGTACTTGATGTTTCTTATAATGCGCATATGTTAATTTACAAAAAATAATCACAACAAAGGATACTGTTGTTAAAAGGACACCATTTGACTGCTGGGTAGACTTGCTGAGTTTGGGGAGCCTTGGGGAGGCAGCACGCTGGTCCTGCTCTGGAGGTGGTGGAGGGGTCGCTGCTTCCCTGGACCTTGAGATCTAGAGCTGACTCCTTGAGCTACAGGGGCTCCTACAGAACTTCTCTCCAGCCTAAGGTTTGAAGACAGCTGACAAGTGATAGTTTCAGAGAGTACAGAGTGTTGTTGATCTGACACATGAATTTTGTCACAGGATGGACTCTCCTATGCGAGTGTGCCGTGTACTCAGCAGAAAGGACGGTCACAAACATTCTCACAGGGAAGCCATGAATGCGTCTTAGTATCTATTATGTGGCAGTCTCTATCCCACAAGTTATGTCTTATAACTGCGACTGCTGCCCTGAAAAGCCCTGTTAATGGAAGACTTAGGACCAGAGAGGTTAAGGAACCTCCCCAAGGTCACAAAGGGACTAAGAGGCAGACGGCGGCTGGAACTCAAGTCGGCCTGACTCCAGTGCCCTTGCTCTTGTCATTCATCACTGTGGCCTCGACAACACCATGGGCTCAGGGGTCCGGGGTCCCCCTCCCACAAATGCTGCCATGATTCCTTAGAGGCTGGGATGGCTAGGTGAGGCTGGGGCACCCTCAGGATACCATGGCCTTTGTGGTTTCTCCCAGGCTCTTCTGGCCATCAACCCACAAGCACAGGGCCTTCCTGGGGCCTGCACCCTCTCAGACACCCCGCTCAACACCTGAACGATGAATCAACTCCAGATGTTAGAAGAGAGCTGTGAAGCCACGACCAGTGATTCAGATTAACGAAGAATAAGGAAAATGGGGGATGCTGTTTTGCCTCATTTCCCCGCTCACTGCTGCCCTACGCAGACCCCAGGTCTTGGCCTGCATCACTTTCCTCCTGTCCAGAGCTTGCTCTAGCTTTTCCCGCAGGATGATCTCCCTGGCTTTGCTTCTGAGAAAACCTTGTTTTCTCCTTTACCTTTTTTGATTACACTTTTTATTTTGAAATAATTGTAAATTCACGTGTTGTAAGAAGTAAATCAGAGAAATTCTACACGTCCTTTACTCAGTTTCCCACAAAAGTCACATCTTACAGAGCTACAGTGTCAGCTCTGAACCAGAATACGGGCATTGCTACGCTTTCACTTCTGCTCACCTGTGTGTGGGCATGCATGTATGTGCATGTGTTTGAGTGTGTTGGCTATGCGTGTGTGCATGTGTGTATGCATGTGTGTGTACTTAGTTCCATGGGTTCGTCTGTCCACCACTACAGCCAAGATACATCTTTTCTTCATCCCCACGAGGCTCTCCCATGTTGCACGTTTGTAACCATGCCTCCCTCCCTCCACTTTCTGCCCTCTTCCTTATCCCTTGGCAACAAATAGCCTGTCCTATGCTTCTATAATTTTGTCATGTTAAGAATACTACATAAATATGTTCCAGTATGTACGTCTTTTTTGTTCAGTATTAATTCTCTGAGTTTCATCTGCGTTTTGGGACGCATCCACACCCACCATCCTTTTGATTGCTGAGTTGTGTTCCATAGGGTAGGTGCACCTGGTTTTCTTTATGGAACCATTCATCACTGGAGGACATCCGGGCTGTTTCCAGCTTGGGGAGATCAGGGGGAAAAAGTGGTCCAAGAGAGGTTGGAGAAAGAGCCTTCACATCGCCCTGCCCCACCCCCCAAATGTATGATCAATTGTTATGCAGCAGCATCAGAAAACGAACCAGTAACGAACCACATGCATTTTCCATGCTGGTGAACTGATTTGACTTGTTTTAGTGGCTGCAGAGTAGTCAATTACGTGGCTCTCCCACACTTTGGTGGGTGATCCTTTAGTAATCAACACTCATCATCACTGGGCTTAACACACCCATTTGCAGGTGGGCCCCCAGCCCACATCCTCACGTCCTCACTCACTTGCTGGGGTGAAGGGCTCTCAGAAGCACCCCCATCCGTGGGCACAACCAGAGCAGACTGGACTCGTTTCCGCTGTGCTGGGCTTGCTGACACCATGCTCCGACTTTAAACAATAACTCTGCCACGTCTTCCCTCAAAAGGTATGCTTTTAAAAAGCAGACCCTCCTAACATTTACTTATGGTTAATGGAGTAGCAGGGAATAGATTTATCCTTTTCCACAAAACAAACAAAAATATATAAACTTACAAAAAGCTGCTGGAACTAACCAGTCAATTTAGAAACTATGCAAGATGTGAGATTAATATAAGAAAACTGTTTGCATTTCTACGTACTAGCAATGAACAATCAGAAACTGAAATAAAAATACCATTTATAGAAACCAAAAAAATAAGAAATACTTAAGAAATCTGACAAAGGATGAGAAAGGCCTGTATCCTGAAAACTATAAAATGTCACTGAGAGAGATTAAATAAAAAACCTGAATAAATAAAAAGATATGCCATGTTCTGGATTCAAAGACTATATTATTAAGATAGACATATTAAGTAGACATATAGATTCAACACAATCCCAGTCAGAAATCCCCAAAGCCTTTTGTTGGGGTCGAAAGTGATAAACCGGTCCTAAAATTCAAAAGAAAACACAATAGACTGGGGTGTGGGGGTGGGAGGGGGGAAGCCAAAAAAGAAGAACAAATTTGGAGGACTAACACAACTTGATCAGAGCTTACTATAAAGTTGCGAAAATAAAACAGTATCGTTCCAGCATATAGATGGACAAACAGATCAGTGGAATAAAATGTTTTATGTTTCAGAAGTGGACCTACTTGGATAAGCAATTTTCAACAGAGGCACAAACAGTTCAGTAGAAAAAGGGGACTGAACAAATGGGGCTGAAACAGTTGAAGGTTTACCTGCTTAAAAAATTGAACTTGGATAAACACCTCTCATCCACACAAGAAATAGAATAACTCAGAATGAACCATAGGCTTAATTTTGGAACCTGTAACGATGCAAGTTCTAGAAGAAAATGCAGGAGAAAACCCTAGGCAGCAGGGGAGATCAGAGAGGCTCAAACTGAAGCAGAAACTCTGGGTTAGCCAAGCCTTTTGCGACATTACAACAAAGGCGTGTCGTGAAAACATCTGGCAAATCGGACTCCATAGCATTTAAGAACTTCTGCTCTGGGAGAGACACTGTTGAGAGGAGAAAGAGATAAGCCGTAGACTAGGAGAGCATATTTGTAGATCATACATCTGATAACGAACTTGAATCCAGAATATTAAAAAAAAAAAAACAACTCAAAATGAACAATAGAATAAAAGCCTAATTTCATAAATGAGAAAAAGAATCGAGCATATACTTCACCAATGATGATGTATGGGTGTCAAATGAGCACAACATTAGTAATTAGGTAAATGCAAATTTAAACAATGAATCCCATTGCACACTTGCTAGTACATTTAAAATTAGAAATACTGTCCACACTGAAATCTATGGGTTTGGAACTTTACATGCTGCTGGTAAGAATGCCACGTGGTACATCCGCTTTGGAAAACAGACAGCCAACTTCTTACAAGTTCAACATACACTTGCCACGTGACCCATCCACTGCAGTCCTAGCTCTCTACCCAAGAGAAAGCGAAAGCCATGTCCACACCAACACTCTTGCATAGATGGTGACAGCAGCTCAAAACTGGAGACAACACAAAGGTGTAGCGACATGTAAACAGATAACCCAGCAGTGGCACATCCATAGGACGGAACCGAGAATGAGAAAGATTGAACTGCTGATACACACAGGGACATAGACAAGTCTGGATGTGATTCTGCCAAAGCCAGAGGAAAACACACCACAGTGTGATTTGTTTACATACAATTTTAGAAAATGCAAGGCCATCTACAGTGACAGGAGGACTGTGAGGATTTATAGTGCTATGTACATATGCAGGAGAAGAGAAAGATCTCAAGTCAATCTCTCAAGTTCTCTCTTTAGGAAATTTTAAAATGTTGCAAATTTAAGAGGATGGGAAATTCTAGGATGGAATGCCAAATAGGACAAAAGAATCTAACTGAGTTATGAATCTGTGAAGTAACCGTTGAAAGGGGCAGGGTAGAAGGGCCTGCCTAAGGAGCATTGGAGATGAGTGGGGACGGTAAGAACAGATGCACGTGGCACTTAAAAGGAAGTCACTCCCTGGACAATGTCTCAGCAGTTCTGAGGTCGAACAGACTCCTGTGACCCTACTGTGTGGTGGGTGTTCCTCTTCCAGCTGCCCACGAGGACAAAGGTGTCTGGACTTACCTGGAAGTGTGTTAATGTGAAACCAGCGTTTCCAGGGCCAATGAAAGATGCTTCCAGAACAATGTGGGACATGACACCTCTCACCCCACACTGGCCACGCAGATGACGTGTTCACCTTTGTGACACACAGACTCGCTTCAAAGCAGAACATCTGGCATCCAGGCCTCTTCTGCCATCTCACTGGCCATGCGATGCAGGATGAGCCCCATGACCTCTCATGAAAGAAATGGACTGAACACTTCTGAGGAAGCTCCTGGCTCCAGAGGACTCAGAGTCCCTGTTTCCCTGGGTTAGTGGAGCGAACTGCATTGGACACCCCGACAGTTGGTCTAAGTTAGGAGAGGGCTACCTCTCTCAGTGAACTGAGCAAACTCTAAAGCAAGAAGGATCGGGGACCAAAACACATAACAAGAGCAAATGGACAGAAGAAATGCAGGTTGACTCAGCCCTCAGTAATCTTTACTGGGTGACTTCTACAGCCCTTAGTGATCTTTACTGGGTGACTTCTGTGTAGAAGTCACCCAATAAAGATCACTGAGGACTGAGTCAACCTGCATTTCTAAACCATGGGAGGGGGAGGATAAATGTGTGGTTCTCTGCCTAAAAACCTTACATCCTAATTGATGTATTAAGTAATGCTCAGTAGAGGGAAAATGGCCTGGAAAATGTGTAAATAGTAGGACCCTGTGGAGGACAGTGAGGCTGAGGGGTGCTAGGAGGTGAGAGCAGGCCACAAAGCAAGGAAGAGCGAGTGGCATTCCGGTGCTGAGGCGAGTGATGGCCTCATTTGACCATCTGCCCCAGGACTCCGGAGGTCAGCCTCGGTCACCACTGTGCCCAAAGCACCATCTCTAGGGGCAGCTGCTAGGACTCAGGGGATGGCAGCATGTTCTGTGAGGGTTCCCCTAGTCTGAGAGGATGTTGGTGTCACTGGGCAGCGAGGATGCCTAAAAGATAGGCCTGGAGTCCCACTGGTGCTCTGTGCCCCTCGCTCCCCACTGGACGAGCTGATACCTCTGTTCTTGACTGTCATGTATAACTTCAGCCTCCGTGGACTAAGCAGGAAGTTAGCAAGATGCCAGGTCTCCAAGTTGGTGTGGAAGAGAGATCTCTGCACATGGTCCCGCCTGCGCCCAGAAGATAAAGTGGTGTTTCTCTTGCTTTGGGACATTTTGGAGAATTAGGCAGAATATTGTTTCTGCTGAAAACAAAGTAGGTTAGGATTCTGAGAAGGAAGAAAGCTGTTTTCTTCTTCTTGCTAAGGGGGTGGTCTGGAGAGGACTTGGGCACTGCACTTGTAATTGCCCAGGTTTACCTTTTGTCTGAACCACAAAACATAGAATAAGTGGCTATGAAGCAGAGCTGGAAGGGGCTTTGACATTGGTTTTGGAGGTAGCCTGACCCCAGACACCACTGTCCCTCACCATGGCTTTCTCAGCATCCGCATTCATTGACTAGTGCTGTCGTAACAAAGCTCCCCAAAACAGGTGGGTTAGAAGAGAAGCACAATGTTTGCTGGAAGTCCGGGACCAGGTGAGGTGGGGAGTTCCTTCTGAGGCTGCGAGGGAGAATCTGTCTAGGCCTCTCCAAGCTCCTGGGGGTTGGTGGCATCTTTGGTGTTCTTTGGCTTGTGGACGCGTCACCCCTCTCTGCCTCCATGTTCACACGGCCTTCTCCTTGTGTGTGTGTCTATGTCCAAATGTCCCCTTTTTATAGGGACACCAGTCGCGTTGGATTAGAGTCCTATTCTATTCCGGTGTCATCTTGAGCTAACTAATGACATCTGCAGTGGAGCTGTTTCCAACAAAGTCCTGGAGTTAGGCCTTCAGCATATAGATGTTGAGGGGACACATGCATAACAGTATTCTGTCTGCACAGGAAGCCAATCAAGGCACAGTCCAGGAAAAGGACGGAGTGCACTGTGTCCCTCACTGTGTGGTGCAGCCCTGGGCATGCTCTGTAGGGATTGGCCCCTGGCTGTGCCTGGCCTGGCTAATGGGCCAACTGGAGCCAGCTGTGCCCGCAGGGCAAGACGTGGTCTGGCTGTGCCTCAACTTCCTCCACTGTGACATGGGAGGGGGATGATGCCACCCCTACCCCACCCATCTGGGGAGACCCCAAGAGTGTCATTCTGACTACTATGTGCTGTGCAGTCCCATCTCCTCGGTGTCCTGAGTGCCTCCTGGCAGGGATGATGTCTAACTACTAAAACACATCTGGCCCTCCCCGACCTGCTCCAAGCACAGGCCTCACTGCTGTTCACCTGCTACCCATCTGCCTGTCCTGCTGCTCAAAGCAGAGGCTGAAACCCACCCGGGTTGCATTTCAGAAGTCTAGGTCTGTCCCCAACTTGTGAGTTGGGGGCAGCCTTTTGGACTGAGTTCAGGCCAGGTGAGCCAGTCTACACCTGTGGCTTAGGTTTCTCCCTTGCAGCCCCCTCTCTTTCCACCGGATTTTTCTGGAGCACCTCCAGCCTGCAAGATTGACAGCACACTCCTAGCTGGAGCGGAGTGTAGGAAGTGGTCTTTGCAAACTTCCCCTGCAGCCCCGCCTGCCTGCCAGCAGCTCTGCAAGCACACGTGCGTGTTGCCCTGTTTACCCTGGCTGTCAGGCTCTCCCTGCTGCCCTGGGAAAACAAAGTACTGTCCAGAGCAAAGTCCTCACGTGTTTCCTCTCTAGAGGTGGGCCAGCTTTTGAAAGAAAGGTTTCCTGCCTCCCATTATACCCTCTGGTTTCTTCTATCTGTCCCCACCTGCGGGACGGGGCGCTGACCTTCTGCCCAGGCCGGGCCAGCAAAGGCCTGGGACGAAAGCCAAGCTGGGGGTGTGCGACACGACGGCCACCTCCCGGTTCTCCTCTGCAAGCACTGTACACGGAGGCCTGACCGGATGGGGCTGTGTAACTTGGTATGTTCTTTCTTCACTGTGGTCTCTGTGCCAAATTTGGCTGTGTGCCAGTCTGCGGTCTGAGGGTCCGGGTGTTTTGGGGTGTGGGAGGACCACTGGGGCTGAGGGGACTGTACCCGTAGGCTTGTCTCTGTCTTCTTTTTTCTTGCCTGCTTTGTTCATTGTTTACTGCATGGAGCTGGGCATGGCTGTCCTCGTCTGTGGTCACTAACCCTTTGGTGGCAAGCCCCATGCCTGTGTCTCCCTTAAGTGGCTTCAAAACACCTCCGCAGCTACCCTGTGTGCCAAGTGCTGGGCCTGGCGGCGTTACTGCCAAGGCCTCTGGACATGTGAACTCCTGTAGTAGTGCTGTGCACCAATCAGCAGGGCCCACTCAGATATGGAAAACTGTCCCCTCCCTTGAAAACATGCAGCAAAGGGCCTCAGCCCGAGTCCACCATGCCCGAAGCCGTGGCAGGCACCCGCTCTCCAAAAGGCTTGTGTCCTGTGCATTCCAGACATGTGATGAATGGCTAAGCCCGCCATGGTGGCCAGGTTCCCAGGGAGGCAGGAATCCACAATCCAGTTAGAGCCCGCTGGCTGGGCCTCACTCCTGAGAGTCCACAGGTGAGCTAGCCCAGGGCGGGAGAGAGTCACACACTGTGGCCTGGGGTGGCAGTGACCCTTCCTGGGTGAACAGAGGCCCACTCTGCTGGGAGCACAAGGCAGGCTGGCCACACATGCTGGTATCTACAAAGGGTGGTGGCTGAAGGGAGCTCTTCGTGGGGCAGGTTGGCCTCCCGAAAATGGGTGACATCATTCCTTGGGGCCAGAGTCCCTGGGGTCAGGGCTAGGTGTGAAGAGGCTCAGGAGTCACTGCTCACTTCTTTGGGAAATCACAGAAGTGCTAAAAAATGCCGAAGCATGGGTCTCCTCGCGAGGAGGAGATGTCTTGGCTGTATTTGGTGAGGACACTGAGCTGGCTTGGGGAGAGCTGGTTGTGTGTCCTGACCTGAGACCTGTCCTGAGTTGGGACCTGCCTGCTGCCTGTCCTCACACGGCTCCAACACCCTCCACCTCTAGGCAGCCCTCCCTGCCAGTGGGACAACCCACAGGCTAAGGGCCAGTTGCCCCTGCTGACAAACTGCACGTGTCCCCTTGTGAGGGCTGTGGGGAACCAGGGTGGCATGTGTGCAAGGCCCGAGGTGAGCTCAGAAGTGCGTGTCTGGCCTGACACCGGGACTCTGCTTCCTTCACCTGCTCTGTCTTGCTTCCCTAGCGTGAGTGCGGGGACTGGGGATGCACATCAGGGAGTGGATGGTGGGTCCTGGTGAGTCCCGGCCTGAGGGACAGTGGCTGGGTCAGCTCGCCTGCTGCACTTTGGGGAGTAATTTGACTACAGGCCATGGCGGGCTGAACAATAGTGACACCACGGCTGGCACATCAGCCCCTGTGAATGTCCTTTCGTAACTGTTATCCTGTTTTAAAAACTTGGAAGTTCGTGGTGCCACAATCCGCTTGTGGAGCTGCACATGATTTCTCAGGAAGGACAATAGCAACTCGCCTGACGCTGTCTGGCCCAGGCCCTACTTCCCACCCTAGAGGGGACAGGGACCGGAAGGAACCCTGCCAGAGACAGACGCCTGTCCCCCGTGGCCCTGGGGACCAAGAGGCAACCGGAGTGCAGACACGTTCTCATGGCCAAGGTTCCTGCTGGCAGCCAGGTGCTTGCACTATTTCTAGCCCTCACACCTGCTCTGATAGGTGAGAATCACTGAGTCCTTCCCCTGATGACACCAGGGGTCAGAGGACTTGACCCTGGGTCATCCCACCACCCTCCTTCCCCAGCCCCTCTCATGTCTTGCTGGCTGTACCTGTGAAAGGCATCACACGTCCATCCCCTGGGTCTCCCACCTCTTCGCCCATGTGGCCCACAGCCCAGTCTCTCACCCCTCTAGACTCTATTCAGGGGGCAGAGGAACCTTTGGGAAATGCTCACTGAGCTATATCCCTCTCCTGTTTGGCTTCCTCTTGCTCTTATAATTCAGCCTTCTCTCTGCACATAGCCAACACTTCCCCTAGGTCACAGCTGTGGCCCACCCTTCTGCCCTGCCCTGTCCAGCCTCAAGGCCTTGGCACTTGCTGGTCTGCCCCTGGTTTGGAGCCTGGATTCTGACTGCATTCCAGTCTCTTCCTCAGGGAGAGTCACAGCGTTGTTCTGGCTCGGGGTCCAGACTGCAGCCCACCCCTGCAAAGCTGTGCTCTTAGGGAAGGCCAGACGCCCAACGTCCCACATGTGAGGCTGGTCCCACCAGCCCCAGGACCTGGTGCCACCCAGCACCCTATCGTCTGCAACTTGGTCCAGATGTGAGTCAGGCTCCCAAGACCTGGGGCAGCTGCCTCTTCCCTGCACTCAGGCCTCAAGGCCAGAAATCGGGCCTCTGTGGTGGAACAACTGACCACTCTCATGGATGTGAGCAGACACGTTGTGTCCTAAGAGCCTGTCCAGACAGGCTTTCTTTAGATAGCCTTTCTTCAACCCGACGGACTAACACACTTGAATTCTTTTGTTCAATTATGGCATCATCTCAGAAAGAAAATCTTATAACCAGTGAAGCTTGGCTGGATTGGATGTCCAGTGCCAGTCCGTACGCTCTTGAGTCTATGCTTCAAAATTGTTTGTTCTCAGTTTTCAGGCCTACAAAGGTGACCTTGAAATGATCACCTGGGAACAGCCCCAAGTTTGCTGCTCAGAAAAATGGACCCTTTCAAAGGGCTTCCTAGGTGGCCTGGGACAGTAGCCACTTCGAGGAGGGCTTTGAGGCAGCAGCTGATCCTTCACACATGATGGTATTTGAGACCCCCAGAGGGCTAATAAGACCGTTCCTGTGCCCTCCTCCAGTGTCACAGCATCCCCGTCTGAGGTCTGTGCAGCTTGGAGTAAGTCTCTACTTATTTGAAATGGAACAGTCCAAATTTAAAAATAAAAGAGAGAGAAGATGAGGATGAAGTACCAGTGAAGAGATCACCAAAGCTGTCTGTCTCCATGGTTTGCCTTCCTGATTTCTCTTACAGCCCCAGTGTCACACTTCCTTGTCATCAATTTAATTTGCTAACGTTTTTAAATTAAAATTCAGTGTCATCAAACGGGTCGTAGAGTATGAGCAATATTCTCTTCGTTCTAAAAATCCCCATGTAATGAAGCTGCCATTCACAATTGTTTTCAACCGGGCTGCTTATTAAAAAAAAAAAAAAAAAAAAAAAAAGATTCCTAACTAACAGACATAGGTGCGTTTTCACAGCGTGGGGTCTGCAGGAATGAAAACCTCACCAACCTGTGAGGTTGGGTGGGAGGCGGGGAGTGACGCTGTCAGATGCTGATTTGGGCTGATTGTTTCTGAGGCCATGTGACTGCTATTCTTGTGTCCTATGGTGTGTTTTATAGACTGATGTCACTTTGTAGAGATAAATTATTAGATAAATGTTTATAGATGAATGCACATTTGCAGTGTGGTGGAAGCAAGAACAGGAGTCTGTGAAGTTGCAAGAAGAGGCTTTAGAAGGGCCATGAGGACCAGGTGCTGAGCTGTGGTGCCCGTTTCTTGTGATGGAGACCTCTGCATGGGGAGACAAGGCTCCTGGCAATCAAACTCCAAGTCCCCACCTAGAGAGGAAGCCAGGCCCTTTCCTCCCATGTCCAAGGGTCCCACAGTGGGTTTGTTTATTTTGTTTGCTTTTAATACCTGAACCAACATGTAAAAATCTAATGCTTTCTGGCTCCCTTTACAAAAACCAAAAGATCTGGGCCCACAGTGTCTGCCTCCTGCCCCCAGCACCAAGATCCAGAAGCCGCTTATTAGCTGTGTCCACTGTCCCCCACACTTTTCCCTTCTGCTGGGTGCCGTGTGTCTGAGCTGTGGCCTTGCCCCGTGGGGTGTTAGGATAGGAGGAAAAAGCTTGTTCCTTTACAGCTCCTCATTCTTTGCTGTTCAGTGGCCCTTGGCAACTCGCCAGAGAGCCTCAGTCTTCCCACCTTTACAACAGCATGACAGTGTGACCTTGGATGGTGCCTGCTGGTACAGTAGAAGGCTCACAGAAGGGCACTGCTACAGAAACAGCCCTCTGTTCTGGCTGGCTGCACGTCCTCAGGGGACACTGCTGACCTCGAGTGCCTCCCAGAACACAGAGCAGACCCCTGGGCACTCTGCACAAGGAGCCTGCTTACCGTCTCCCCCTAACCAGCTTGTCGGGGGGGTGAAGACAGAATCACTCAAAAACAGGTGGTTCCCCAGCTGTGGTCTCCTCCCTGATAACAAAGGACTTGGGAGATCGGAGGCCGGGCAGGAGTCATGTGCTGCCGAGAGGCTGGGGGACATCTTGAGTTTGTTTGTAACTAATATGGAAAAACGATGATCTTTTTAACTCGCAGCAAATCCCACTCCCCGGCAACATCTGTGGAAAAACGCTCTGAGCATGCGCAGTCGCCCGTGGGGAGGGCGCGTTTCCCTTCCGCCAGCGCAGTTCCCCTCCAAACTGTAATCTTATCATATTTAACTGGTTCCACATAAACAGATCTATGGAGATTTTCAGTAGTTTCAGCTGAAACCTGTTAAGAACAGATGTGAAAATGGTTGCCTGGCGCTGATCTGTTTAGATTTATTTTTCCATGAACAGCCTTTTCTCTCTGCCCCTCCTTGGAGGGGGAACAGCCGAGAAGGTGGATCTGTCACAAACGTGGATCACACACGCTTCTGAGTCCTCTGCAGCCAGCGTTTGCTGCTGATTTTCAGACGTGGTTTGGCCCACGAGCCCGTGAACACGGTATGCTTTTGATGGGCAGTGTTTACTTCAGCAAGTAAGTTCTAGACCTTTTGGGTTTGTTTTTTGTTTTTTGAAAAAAAAAAAAGGAGAGTGAGGATATAAAAAAACGCCTACAACTCAACAACAAAAACCAAACAACCTGATTTAAGAGCAGGCAAAGGACTAGAATAGATATTTCTCCAAATATGGCACGCAGACGGCCAATGCGTGTATGAAAAGACGCTCAACATCACTAAGAGTTAGGGTGATGCAAATCAAAGCTACAATGATACACCAACTCACACCCAATAGAAGGGCTGCTATGAAAGAAAAAAAGAAACAAACAGAAAACAAGTGCTGGAGAGGTTGTGGAGAAAAGGGAGCACTTGTGTGAAAAACATATAGAGGTTCCTCAAAAAAATTAAAAATAGAACTGCCTTATGACCCAGCAATTCCTCTTCTAAGTATACAGCCCAAAGAATGAAAAGTGAGATCTCAGAGAGATATCTGCACTCTCACCTCTACAACAGGCTTACTCGTGACAGCCAAAATGTGGAAGCAACCCAAGTGTCCTTCAGCAACAGATGACTGGATAACGAAATGTGTATACATGACACACAGTGGAATAGTACTCAACCTTAAAAAGGAAGGACTCTCTGACACATGCTATACCACGGATGAACCTGGAGGATGTCATGCTAAGTGAGAGAAGCCGGTCACAAAAGGACAAACACTGTATGACCCCACTTATAGGAGGTCCCTAGAGCAGTCAAACTTATTGAAATGGAAGTGGATGGTGGTGCCAGGGCTGGGAGAGGAGGATAGGGAGTTAGTGTTTAATGGGACAGTTTTAGTGCTTCAAGGTGAAGAGTCCTGGTGGGGCGGGAGGTAGGGGTGGGGGGTTATGTGGCACTGCTGATATACTCTCTTGAACTGTACACTTACAATGACGAGGACAGTAAAAATAAACGTGGGGGCAGGTTTTGTGGTGAAGCAGGCCTTGTAGACGGTGCAAGGGCTTATAGTTGGTGAGGGGATGCACACTCAGCCAGATGCTGGGCTCGTCAGCGTGGAGGTCACAGCCAGGAGGGGTGGGATGAGAGAGGCTGCTGCTCCATGGCCTGAATTTCTGTTCTTGTAAACTCTCCTCTTGCCACAGTCCCATTTCCCACCTGGCGGGTTTGCCCGGCACCGAGATCTCCATCACAGCCTATAGCTGTCACTGGAAGTGTGCCCTCTGGGAATAGTGGGTCCCTCTCTCAGTCTGTTCCTCTAGAGTCCAGGGCTGTCCCTCTGGCCTACGTCACCCCTGTGGTTGGCATCAGATTCCGCCTCTTTGGCCTCCGAGCTGACCACAGGCTCCATCTTCCTCCCACCTGCAGGCTTCCATCCCTCTGACAGGGCCTGCCTTAGGTGTGGGTCAGTGGAGGGCTGAGTGGGGCTTATGGCAGGTGGGCCAGCTGGGAGAACCCATGCCACCTGGCCATGAGGTCCAGGGTCAACCACTTTGCCCCAGTGTGTCACTGGTAAAATGAAAGTGAGGGCAGAGTTGGGCTTTGTGATCTATAAAGATTCCAGGTTTTTAGCAGCTCTGTCTCCCTGAACTCTGTCTAGGCTGGTCACTCGTGCTGGACACAGCATCCAGGAAGCCTTGCAGGCCTGTGTGGCTTAGCCCTAACAGGACATTCTGGCTGAGGGTTAACACAAGCACCTCTGTGTTTTCGTGGGAGCAGGGCCCTGGGGATGTGCCCAGGGATCCGAGTGCTGGAGGGAGCTAAGGTAGAGCAGCCTTTACAAGGCGGGCGTTTCTGCCGCCAGACAGGACAAAACTCTTGGCCGGGCTTGGGCTCCTCTGAGCAAGAAGTGGTGACACCAGACCCCAGGACAGAGCAGGCTGGCTGCATTTGTCCTAATGAGGAGGAAAGAAGGCGATCCAAACATTTGTTACCACTTCAAAGGTGTTAAAAGAGCCCATTTGGTTCCCAATTATGACCCTCCTGACTAGGCGGTGTCTGGGGACAACACCATTATCCTACTCAGGGAAGAGGCCCAGGGCTTCTCCACAGGCTGAGAGCTTTGGGGAGGATCCAGCTCTGGGGCCTGCTTCTAACCTAGCCCCACACGGGCCATCCTAGTGGTTCATCGCTGTTCGTGGAAGCCAGCATGTTCTCCAAGCTTTTCATGTCTCCTCCCTGTTTCTTTCTCCTGATTCTTTTTTTACTGCTATTTTTGTTATCTTTTTTTTTTAGACATTAACACTCAAAAGCTTTGATTTTTATCCTGACTCCTTTATTCACTTCTTCACTTAGCTTCATTCACTAATCTCATTTGTAGCGCCACCGATTTGGGGTCATGCCTCTGAGCTCAGGCCTGACAACTCTAACGGGGGCTGTGGCTGGAATCTCGTCCTCATCCAGCGGACCTGAGAGTGCTCAGCAAACGAGCCAGGTACCTCTGCCCAGCGGTAGCCCTTCTTCTTGCCTCCACTTTCTCTGTCTGTTCATTCAGGATGCCGCCCCGATTCACTGGTACTCCAGAATCCACACTCACATCCACTCACCACTCTGAGGTCCAGAGATGCTCTTCATCGATACTCAGTGGGGTTTCCCCAAAATGACTGACAGCTCCATAGCCCTTTTTTTCAGTCACAAACAAAATGGAACTTAAAAGATGTGTGTGTGTGTGAGCACACTTGGGTGCCTGCCCGTCTGATACAGACACTCTTAATGAAAAACAGGATGAATCACAGAGAACAACAATGTGATGGTTACGGAAAGCTACATGAGGCATAACCCATTAGCGATCTGCATTTTGTTCAAAACTGAGATACTCAGGCAGAATAACGCCTCTGTGCGGGAATGCAGTCAGTTGTAGCAGTGACTAATAGTGCAGCGAGGGTCTGCTCGCATTTCCCCCTGTGTGCCTATTTTCATAAGTTATAACTCAAGCGTGAAATTGTTTCAGGCTGCAAAAGGCTGTGAAGAGCACAGCACACAGTGTGAGGAACAAGTCTTGTTGTTGTTACTTAATTTAGTGGGGCCGTTTTTAAGCCAGAGTGATGGGGATGTCAAATGGGAGCTTTTTCTAGCAACGCGGTTTCATTAAGTCTGAGAAAGTTTGGGATTTTAGTGCCCTAAGCAAACTTCTGACGCCTACAGACAGGAGTGTCTCTGGGTACAGGTGTATGTTTCTGTTTGGTACCGGCGGGACTGTCGAGGGGCGGACTGTGGGTGAAATGAAATCAGAAGTGTCAATGACATCAGCCCGACTCACCTGGCCAGAACTAGAAAACTCTTATGCCACCAAGCCAGCGGCTGCCTGGACAGTGGGGCAGGGCAAGGACAGAACCGAGATGAGTTACAGTGATTCCTGTCCTTCCTGCAGTCCAGCAGGAGGGGACACTATTTCACATGTGAATTAAAAAAAAAAAAAATTTTATTGGAACACGAGACTTTGAAAGATACAGACAACTACAGAGAACAATTTAACAAAATCTCAAGGACACATCTTCCAGAACTAGCCAGTGTTGAACTTTTGTAATAATGACTCCACCGTTTTTTAGGTAAAATACTTGAAACGTTGCTGATAAAGTGCACCCTTCCCTTTATTTCACAGGTGGGCAAAACAGGAAGCAGGAGAGGGAAGGACTTGGCCAAGATGGACTATCTCTACAGCAGTGGTCCCTTGTGAATTAGATCCTTGCATGGAGACTACAGCCGGTAAGAGAACACTGCCGACCCACTTCAGAGATGAAGAGCTGGGGGGTCCTGTGGAGGTACATGAGGGCCTCCCTGTTCCCAGACCTGTGCTGGGCTTAGAGGACAGAACAGAGGACAGGGGACTCCAGCAGGAGGGAGGGGTGCAGAGAGTGCCAGGGCCTGGGTCCTTTCCCAGGCAGTGACCCAGAGGCAAGACAGCAACACTTGGGGGGCAGTCCACAGAAATCCATGCACTTCATGGGGTGCATTTTAACACCTAAGTCACGACTCACTGCTGAGGAAAAGCAAAACACCCTGCCCTGTGCGGGACTATGCGATGGCTCTGTTTTTACTGATGGATTGCTCCATCTGTGAATCCTCGCACACCCTTTCTGTCCCCAGATGGCATGTGAAACTTTAGAGAGTTTTTTAATAAGTGAAATTGGACAAAGGCTGAGAACAACCCGGTGCGAGTCTCCTGAGCCCCTCCGGGCACAGCTCTGCGGCGCGTCTGGCAGCCAGGTTGGGGCTGCAGTTGTGTCTGTCCCGCAGAGCCAGGAGTGCTCAGAGACGCCAGGCGCAGCCGGCCACCCGCCAGTGCCTCAGTGGGCAGACCCCAGCGTTGCCAGCACTGCAGACTCCCGCCGCCCAGGGGCTTCCAGACCCAAAGCTCCATTTCCGCAAAAACAAAACAAAACAACAAAAACAAAACAAAACAAAAACAAAAAAGGCGGGCATGTCTTCTCCAGTTGGTTGATTTTATCTCCAAGAGTGCTCACTAGTCATTTCAGAGGCACTGAAATGGGAAAAACATAAGGCGGTAGGGAGGACCTGGCAGCTTGCTTTCGTGGGCGTCTGGGCTTCAGGAGTGTGTGAGTGGTCACCACAGGGGCGCCCACCTGAGCACCTGGAGACCTGGACTACGTGCACACCTGGCAGCTGTGGTTTCTCAGTTGAGCTGCTCCCCAGGCAGTCCTGGGAAGATGCTCTGGGGGAAAGCGTCCCCTCTTGGGTCAGTCCTTGCCCTGAGCCCCGCAGGGAGAACTTCCAGAGGCAGGAAAACTGCAGGTTCCAGGCGCAAGTCCCTCCTGCTGGCCCCCTCTGACTTGGACAGAACCGGGCTCAGACGCAAGCACCCTGGGGCTGTGTTCAGTCCTCAATAGTCTGCCCAGAGGAGGTTGCTGAGAGGCAAGGCATTCCATCGGCCTCTTTTCATTTAGTTGGGCACGATGCCACCTTTCAAGCAAGACACCTCAAACCAGTGAACAAGCAAACCTAAAAGGACTGGGCAGTCTCCACTACACCATGCTAACCTCCTGGTCTCAAAGAAAACACCAGAAAAATGGTCTTCAAGCTAGATTGACTCCAGATTGCTTCCGTGGAAAGCTCTCAGCTGCTGGAAAGGGGGCTATGCAATGGCCCTGTAAAGAGGAAACTGAGCAGGGAAGATTAAAACTGGTTCCTTGGATTGGTTTCTTATGCTGAGTTTTCGGGGTTCTTCATATACTGTGGATACAAGTCCCTGATTAAATGTATGATTTGCAAATGTTTATAGCTTATGTTTTCATTTTCTTAACAATGGTTTTTGTTTTTAATATTGAAGGACTTCAGCATATCTTTTTTTGGGGGGGGGTTATGCTTTTGGTGCTGCGTCTACAAAATCTTTGCCTAAACCAAGATCATAA
The DNA here is from genome assembly GCA_028627145.1 of Eidolon dupreanum. Taxonomy (NCBI): domain Eukaryota; kingdom Metazoa; phylum Chordata; class Mammalia; order Chiroptera; family Pteropodidae; genus Eidolon; species Eidolon dupreanum. The sequence goes on from CM053515.1 coordinate 42,794,554, forward strand.
AGATTCTCTTCTGTTTTCTTCTAGAAGCTGTAGGTATTTCAATCTACAGTGATCTCATTTGAGTTCAGTTTTGTATAAGATGTGACTCGAAGTTCCCTCTCTTGTCTGCTGATATCCCAGTATCCTTGACATTGTTTGAAAGATGGTCATTTCTCCCCTGCTTTGCTTTGCACCTTTGTTGAAAACCAGTCGACCCTACTTGTGTGGGTCTCTCTTTGGACTCTCGATTCTGAAGTTCCATTAACATTGGTCTTATCTTTACTCCCTTGATTATTATAACTTTATCATAAATTTTGAAATCAAGCAATGTCCTTTCTTCAACTCTGTTCTTCGTTTACCAAGTTGTTTTGATTATCTTAAGTCTTTTTGATTTCCATGGGAGTTTTAGGATCGGTTTCTCAATTTCTACAAAACAAACAAACAAACAAACAAAAACAACCTGCTGAGATGTTGATCAGAATTGCAAGGACTCTACAGATCGATGTGGTGAGAATTCTCACCTTGACAATACGCTGGGCCTTCTGACCCATAAACACGGTATCCAAGCAGGCTCTCTTTTATTTCTCTCAGCAACATTTTATGATTTTCAATGTCTAGATCTTGTCCATCTTTTGTCAGTTTCACCCTAAATTTTTTTACACTTTTTCACACTATTGTAAATGGCATTTTAAAAACTTCTGTTGCCAGTTGTTCATCAGACTGAAATACAGTTGACTTTTGCACATTAACCTTGTTCCCCAAATCTTTACTAAATTCACTTTTTCAGCTCTGGTAGCTTTTGGTTCTGCAAGGTTTTCCACGGAGTCCCTCATGTCATCTGCAAAAAGAACAGCTTTATCTATGCATTTCCAAGCTGGATCTCTCTTATTTCTATTGCTGGCCGTGCTGCACTGAGTAGGGTCTTCAGTACAACGTCCAGTAAGACCCATGTGGGTCTGTCACCCTGTGAGGGACATGTCGATCTCTTGCCACTGAGGACGATGTTGGCTGCATGTTTTCAGCACTGTTCCTTCCAGGGTGACGGACTGCCTCTCTATTCTTAGTTTGCTGAGAGTTATCAGAACTATTTGTTGGATTTTATATAATGATCTTCCTGCATCAATCGAGACTTAACACAGTTTACTAGTGTACCATTTCACAAGTCTGACTGAAGTGAGGAACGCTCACCTCTCTCTACCTCTTGTTACCCTGTCTGTTTATAATATAATTGTCTTAAATATTTCTTCTACATACATTTAGAATCACGTTAAACAGTTTAAGAGTTTTTACCTCAACTGTCAACATGGTTTAGAAAACTCAAGAGGAAAAGGAATGGCTTCCATCTTTATTGATGTTTTTGCTCGTTGTTTTCTGTATTCCCTAATGATATTCCAGGCGTCTCTCTATTACTGTTTCTTTTCTGTTTAGAAAATTTTTAACCATTCTTATGTAGTATGTCTGGTGATGGCAAACACTTAGTTTTTCTATTTCTGAGAATGTCTTTATTTTTATTTCAGCACTTGAGAGTATACTGGCCTCTACGGTTCCTATTAAAAATTTTCCGTCCTTATAACTGTAGGTAAATTGTCGTTTCTCTCTGTTTTCAATACATATATTTTTTCTTTTTGTTTTTCAGAATTCTGACAGTGCTGTGTGTCTTGATATGCATTTTTTTGAGCTTAGTCTGTTTGAAGTTTGCTCAGCTTCTTAAATCTGTGTTTGTGTTTTTTGCCAACTTTGGGAAGTTTCAAGCCATTATTTAATCGAGTACTTTTCCAGATTTGCCCCCTTTTCCTCTTCTCCCAGGACTCCAATGTCACACAAGTTAGATCTTTTGTTGTCACCCCACAGGTCCCGAAGGCTCTGTCTACTGTACTCAGTGCATTTTCTTCTCTTCTCATCATGCAGCCTGGATATATAATATCACCCCATCTCCACGTTCACTGCATCCCTTCTACTCTGCTGTCTGGCGCCTCCATGGAGGTGGGTTGTGGTTTCGGTCATTGTTTTGGGCACCATATTTTTTTAGTTCTAAAATTTCCCTGTGGTTCTTCTTTCTATTTTATCTTTCTTGCCTGTGACTTCTAATTTTTTCATTTGTTTCAAGCGTATTTCTCATTGTTCTCTGGACCATTTTTATGATGATTGCTTTAAGATATTTGTCAGATAATTCTAACATCCCTGTCACCTTGGTGTTGGCATTTATTAATTGGTTGTTTTCATTCAATTTGCGATTATCCCGGTTCTTGATACGATGAGGGATTTTCTGTTGAAACCTGTACATTTTGGGTGTTCTGTTGTGAGAGCGGGAATGGCCTTCTCTGATATTGCTCCGGCAGGAGAGGCGGGGGTACGCACTGTCCAGGTCCTCTACTCGGCCTCTGGCCTCGGTGGACACAGAGGTAAGAGACAAAGGGGTCTTTGTCTTCCTGCTGGGTGGAGGTCAGAGTGCTGACCCCAACGCCCTTGCCTCTAGCTGTCAGGGTTCATTGTTTACTCGATTCTGAATAGAGAGGACCAGTGACCTTTGGGGACATGAGTTTGCAGAGGTCAGGAGAGGTCTAAAAAAAAGCTAGAGGACGTTTCCAGTGTGGGTGGCAACAGATATGCTGGGCTCTGCGACAAGAGCCTCTGCAGGTGTCCGTGTGGACGGGGAGGCAGGGACGGTGGTGCTTGTTGGGAAGGAGCCAGGAGTCTGGAATCGGAAAAACCTGGGTTCAAATTGAGACTCCACACTAATACCACAAATGGCAGGAGTTTGGACAAGTTGTTTAGGGCTCCGGCTTCCTTCTCACATGTGCGATGGGTCACACTGTGTCTCCTTGAAAGGTGGCGGTGGGCGCCAGGTAGGTCATGCCTGCAACGTGCTCAGACAGTGCCGGGCTCACAGCGGCTGCCCCATGCGTGCTGGCTGTTGTTTTCATTTGGTAGGCTCCGAAAGGTGGCAGGCTCCATAGCCCCAGAAGTTGGACCCGAGCCTAGGCACAACAGTGTGGTCAGGGCAAGTAGCCTAGTTGGTCCAGATTGGGAGCCTAGCAGAGCCCAGGACCTCACTGGGATCTGTGCTCCCCCATCAGAGGACGGAGCAACCTCTGGGGCTCCCAACCTGGAGAGGTCACTCCAGGTCTCTGCTTCAGTAGCAGCAGTGGCTCAAGCCTGGGAGCAGCTTCCCCTGGCTCTAAGACCTATAGCTGTCACCTCTGGGACCCAGAAGGGACTGAGTGTGGAGAGGGACAGGACAGGCTCTCCAAACACCCACCAGTGAGCTTGGGCGCTAGCCGTGGATGCCAGGCAAAGGCCAACCTCACTGCAACTGCAGGGCACTGCACACCCACTACACCAATGAGATGGGTTTTGCAAACTTATTATAAACAGATTACATTTCTTATCCTAATGTGGCTGTTGGCTACCTGCCCACAAATTTTCGCCTTCAGGGGAAAAACAATTGCTTGAGCTGGGCATTCAGCACCTTTACTTTTTTTCAGGGCTTATTCCAGTTTCCCTTTACTCCCAGCACACACATACACACGTACACACATGTACACACACAAACACAGAACATCACATATACACAGAGACACATGTTACACACATACAAACACACACATGCATACACTGCATACATGTGCTTACACAGACATGTGCGCACACACTCGCCCTCACCTGCATGTGCCAGTCGTGGGCCTGCCAACCCCTTTCTGATGCTCTTCCTCCACTCTGTGCTGGGGGAACAGTCCCTGATACAATGGCTGTGGCGCTATTTTGACTTTTCAGGAAAAGTCCTCCGTGTGCACCACACATTTTCATTTGACAAACTCACTCTAGCTTCTGCTTCCAAACTCTCTTCCCTTCAGATTAACACTTAAATCGCCTGCTTTGTCCATTAGTGTCTGATGTAGCTTTTACATAGGGAGAGTGAAGGCTAGGGCAGGGAGATCACCTACCCAAGGTCTCTACTGGTTAGTGGTAGAGGATTCCGGACCCTCCCCCACAAGCCAGGACACTACGGTGAGGGCACCTCTTCAGCACCTGGCAGTCTCCTTGAGACCAGCAGTCCAATGCCCAGAGCTGACTGGAGATGTCCACTGGGTACACTGAGGTCCAGTTGGCCAGACATGACAGCCCTGGCCGTGGGACCTGTGCTAGCTTCCACTACACCGCAGTGACTTCCCTAGAGAAACTCAGGTGCAGGTGCACACAGCCCCTCCTCTCCGTGTCTCTCTCGCTCCTTCTCCTTCCTTTCAGAATGTCCTCCCCATCTTGCTCTAACTAGAAAAGCAGCTGCAGCTCTGCTTCCTGCCCAGTGTCGCTGATGCTCCCTGCATGGAGGAAGTGGGTGCACACGGGTGCCCAGGCTGGCCTGTGGGGGCCCAGCATCAAAGGCCGGGAAGCAGCTCTGCCTCTCCATCCACTGGCAGGTCAGAGGTCTCGCAGGGCAGCCTTGTTTGCCACCTTAGGCACCGGTTACTTTGATGTGCAGGAGCGGAACAGTTTTCTCTGGACCTTTCCCTGTGTGAGAGTTCTCATGAGCAGGCAGTTTGAGAAAGGGATTCTTGTCAGACCAAGAACAGGTTGTACAGCTGCGAGGTGTGTGTGTGAACAGGCCTGGTGACAACATGGACATGGTACACACATGTGCACACTCAACCTGCACAGCCACAGCACATGTGCACACTCACACCTGCACTCACAGTCGCACCAGCACAATCACAATACATATATGCACTCATATCCATACAACTATAGCACACATGCACACTCACACTAGCAAAACCACAGCACATGTGCACACTCACACACATACACACACAGCATGTGCGTACACACAGCCCCTGCACACTCACACTCACACGTGTGCACACACATGTGCACACACTCACACCTGCAAACACTCACACATGCTCATGCACAGCACTATGCACACACATGTGCATACCTAGCACATACATGCACTCACACCTCCACACACTCACACATGTGGCACACACAGCAGGTGCACACACTCACACATGTACAAACTCACCCCGTATATAATCACACCTACGTATACTCACACCTGCACACACACAGCTAGGCTCATCCACAGAGGGGACACTCCAGGCTTCTCATTCAGCACTTCATTGGCTCATCTAAAAATAGTCCCTGCCGGGCATTTGTCAGAGTGACCAGTCTGTGTTCCTGTCCCCTCTGCGGGGAACACCTGACAGCCAGCCTCTCTGGGGCAAGGGGAGCCCGAAGTGGGGCTGGGCCTTCCAGAGGGGCAAGGATAGCTTTGGCACCTGTGTGCAGAGACTTGCTCCCAGCCTGCGCAGGCAGTCGGTTGGCCCTTGAGTGCCAAGGTGACCACACTTTGTTACACGCAGGGTAGTGGATTGTGCTGCCGCCAGTCTGACCAATTGCAGGATGTTAGACATTTATGTTGCATCCCATTGTCAGCAAATATGAGCAATGCTGCCTGAACACCCATCCAGGCCATGTCCTCACACCTGTGTGAGAATGTCTGTAGGCGAATTCTCAGAGGCAGCGTCTCCAGGTGAAAGGAAAATGTGTCTGTCGCCAAATTGCCCTCCATCCAAACTACCATTCTCCAAACACAAAGATGAAGATCTGGTTCCAGACACCACTTTGAACATAGCACAGAACCACAGCAGGAAGGTCTGAAAGACGAGAGGTGGATCTCAGAGTGACTGTAGACTGCCCTTCTCCTTCTGTGAGTGGTGGCGAGCGTATCTTCAAACGCTTGGCTGTTCACGTTCCTGCCCCTGCTTCTCCTCAGTTCACACTGCTTCCTGGTTTTCCGTTTGACTGTTGATCTTTAATTGATTTCTAGGAGCCTTTACATATTAGAGATATTTGTACTTTGCGATATTAATTAAAACAGTTTTTCTCAGTGTGACATTTGCATTTTGAATTTGTTTCTGGTGGATTTAGCCATGTAGAGAAAACTTGGTTCGTTGGCGGTCATTTTCAACCACTGTTTTTCCCTTTTGGTTTTGTGCTTTGTGTTTATGCTAATAAAGGCACTCTTCCCTCTGAAGGGAAAAAGTAATAGTTATTTTCTTTGGCTTTTATTTATTTATTTATTTATTTATTTATTTATTTATTTATTTTTACATTAAGTACTTGGCTTATGGGGATTTTGTTAAGATATATGATTAAAGTATGGAGTCACCATTTTTTTCTCAAATGGCTGCATGCCTGTTGTCCAAATACTACTTCCTGAATGACCCTCTCTCCCTACTGGTATGAACACCACCCGGATTCGCTCCATGAGACCTCACTGGCACCCACCGTCCCTGGGGTTTTTACTCTAAGGAGCAGACATGCCTTTAAATGAGCAGCACATGGTGTATCGCTTAGAGGCTCAGACCAGGAAACGCCCCCAAAGGCCTTTTTAAAATCTCTGGTTTCAAACACAGAGAAAATGGTCTCACTATACAAATGTTACCTTCCTGTTTGCTTAACTCCCACCGCTGACGCCCCCCTCCCTGCAGGCGACTGATGGTGTGGGGACAGGCAGTCCTTCTGCCAGGGAGTAAGAGGTCAGGACATCTGGGAAAGAAGCTAACTCACAGTGGCTAAAATAGGCTTTTATTGGTCAACGCCTGAACAGTCGGACTGGCCAATTCAAAGAAGTCAGAAGGGCTGGGTCTCAGTAGCCTTACTCCTCTGTCTGCCTCCTTCAGGCTGCCAGTGCGACCCTCCCCTAGATGTGGCTACGAGCAGCACAGGTCACAGCCTTCCCCTTCGACACGTCCACTCGTGCCCCCTTCCAACACCCTCCTCATTGACGAAAAATCAGCTCCTGCTTGGAGACCCACCCTCCACTCCAGGGTCAGATCTGGTCTGTGTCACTGGGTCACCTTCTTCTGAACTCAGCTGTTACAGCACTTAGTCCACTGAAAATTCATTTAGATCTTATTGAACTCTGATGAAGCAACTCCTGGACGAACTTTGCCCCTGCTCCAGGGCATAACAGAGCGGCAGGGTGGAAGAGCGCAGAAATAAACCTAGTGTTCATTTTCCAAGAAAGATAGAATGTGCCTGAGGATGATGTTGAACCCCTCCTTCCAAACCCTGAGTCTGTTGATGGTTCCCATCTTAAGGAGAAAAAAAGAAAGAAGGTACCACACCCGGACCCCGTACAGAGTCAAGGCGTCTCTATGGAACCCCCAGAAGAGGGGGTCCCTGCCCGTATTCTGGCCCAGGACACCCACCAGCAGCTGAGAGGATCTCCCCAAAGGTCTGAGTGTGACCCCGAGTTCCTTAGATTCAGAGTCCTGATCCTTCCCAGAAGGTGCAGTCCCTGAGGCAGGCGACGTGCTGTTCCGAGGACAAAAACCGGGACACACCCGGTGTGACACCCATCAAGTAGGTGCGGAGAGATATCCCGGCCCCTGCAAAACCTTATCTCTTGTAGGACACGCACAACCACCTTCTCCAACTGTCTCATGTAATTTGAGGTTCTGAGCAATTAAACGTGCCGCTTGACACTGTCAGGACACAGTGCAGGACATTTTGCTCCATTTGACTTTGTTGAATTTCAGTGCCACTTTCACATCGTTGGGAATAATATTAGTATGGTTACCTACCTGTTTTTGGTGACGAGTGATAGAAACCCAACTCAAACGGTCCAAAACACAGAAGAGCTTCCACCAACTGACTCAGAGAATGTTCTCCGAGGGCTGAGCACCAAGCAGTTGGGTCCAGAGCTCTGTGAATATCACCAGAACTGGGGGCTCCTCCTGGCTCCACTGCTGCCTCATGAGGAAGCAAGATGCTAGTGGCAGTGCCTGGCCCAGCCCGGGCCCCAGCCTGCAGACCCCTGTGAAGGGGTAGGACCATGAAGCGGGGATTGGCCCTGGAAGCAAGGTCCAGGCCCAGACAAGGAGGAACCCCATTTTAATTCAGGAGGTTTGCTTTCCCCAAGAGGAGCGTTCCGGTGAGCCCTCCTGAGCATGAATGACATTGCAGACACCCCCAGACGCAGCCCCCACTCCACCGTGAAGGGCAGCCAGACCTTTAAATGCAGCTCCTTCCAGCAAGACGGCCCCACTAGCATGTGGGCAACGCCCTGGGCCTGCCTGCAGGTCCACGCTCCCTGGCTAGACTCGAGACGGATAAGTGCTCGAACCCTTCCCATGCCCCACTCAGTGTGGTGCTGAGGGCTGCTGGTGACTGTTTGTGTCTTCACCCTCAGACTCCACTGTGCCTACCAGATGGGCTTTCCACACCCGGTGACTGGCCTTGATGTCGCCTCTCCACTCTGCCCGCTGGGCCTGCAGAATTGGATTGGCTGTTTGCCTCTCTTTCTCTGAGATGGACACATGCCCCATCCTAGTACAAGTCTGCTCACTTACTGAGGTTGTGGGATGACACTTCTGTCACATACGGCCCCTTCCTTTTTGCCACTTGATGTCCCCTTGTGGCACGGCCTTGACCATGGTGCAATGTTCATGGAACGAGAATCTAGGTGCTGTGCCCCTCCCTGCATGGAAGTGGAAAGGTGGCCACACTGTCATCCACAGCGTCCCCTCCGCTGCCCTGAGAGTCCAGAGCTGGGCTGAGTCCAGCAGCCCTGGGAGCAGCAAGGCAGCCCCCATGCCGACAGTCTTCCTCCTGTGCTGGCCTCAGCCTGTTCCTGCAGCTTGGGGCTCCACTCTTCTGCTGACTCCGTGCACATCTCTGTAGCCTACTCTTTTTGCCAGAGTCACCCAGAGTCAGCCCTTCTGCTGCCCAGCGCCCTAGCTGAGGTTCTGGTGTTGGTTGCGTCTTTCCTGGTTTTATAGATTTGTTTGGGCTTATTTCCTTCCTCCCTCTGCAGTTTCCATCTAAACCCTTTCTGGTCATGCTGGCGAGCCTCCTGCGGCATGCTCTCCCCAGATTGGTCAGTACATCCTGCTTCCCTCTAGCACCCTGCTGTTCTGGAGTGGGTCTGGGCAGTGGTCCAGGAGACACAGCTCTCCATGCTGACACCGTCCCCAGCCCCAGATGTTCCCTCCCTACATTTTCCCTCTCCTCTTTTCTCTTCCAAAGTCACGAACTTGTAATGAATACACCACCCGTAACACCAGTCCCTTCCCTTTCCTCCCCAGAACTTCAAAGTGAATCCAAATATAGTGGATTTAGACTCAAACACTGTTGTGCTTGGAAGAAAACTTAGAAACCATTAAAGGTCTTTGCTCAGTGCCACCTCTGATCGATTGGTTGTGACTGACTGGGTTTCCCCTCTGGGCCTGGGAGAAGTGCTGGGAAGGATTAGTAATGTCTGCACAGGCCTGGAGGGGGAATCACAGCATGTGAACTGCTCACTATATTCCATAGCCTGCCGTGCATTTCACACGTGAGGAAACTGTGTCACACACACACCAAGTTGTCTAAAGCTATTCAGGAAGCCAGGGCAGATTTGGGGACAGAAATCTGGGTTGTGAGACATTCCTTATCAATGACAATGGCTTCTCTTTCATGCTGGAGTTCATCAGAGTCCATCTGCTGATGGTAGACATGCTTCCAGTCCCCAGTGCTGACTCTGTGCTCACCCAAACTGAGTACATTACAGCAGGGCCTACGAGGAGGGTGACACTTCAGGGCAGCTGATGCCCCGGGGCGGGTGGCAGTGTGGAGCTGCAGGTGTGGAGGCCACCCCGAGAGCTCACCTAGTAGTGTGGACTATATATTAGACTGCAGTTGGAAAACTTTCGAAATTGCTTTGCAAATGGAATGTACTCTATCCCATTCCAAGCAGGAAGAAGACAAAGCCGGGGGACCTCCCCAAATGCTAAATTCATCACACTGGAGATGGGAAGTCCTGTCCAAATCCAGACCTGGCATGACTGTTTAAAGCTTGCTGTGGGGAGCTGGGGACCAGATGTCTTCATCCTTCTGCGAAAGCCAACTCCTTATTTCAAAATCCATCCTGTTTGACGGTGGAGGTCGAAGCCTTCATAAAAGCTGGAATGCGTGCTGGGATGAGCAGGGAGCAGATAGCTCCAGGGACCTGGTGGCTACCTGCAAACACTCACCAAACCCTGGGTCAAGCAGGCCAGCACAGGGTCCCCCTGAGTTGCTTTTGAGCTGCTTTCGGGGAGGAAGTGCATAGGGATTGGGACCCAGTCCCAGGGGAGTCCTAGGAGCGACAGCCTCCTGTGTTATTAAAAGCCGGTTGCTGGCAGAGAAAGCCGCCTGCCTGCCATGTGGGCAGGGGCCCAGCAGCGCTGCGGGCAATTCCAAGCCAGCGCTTCCAGCCGACATCAAACCAGCAAAGAACACCACTGTTTTTTAGCTGATGAAGCAGAACTTTGTCTTTCTTTCTCTTTTTTTTTTTTTTTTTAAACAATCTTCTTGCCTGGTTCCACTGTGGATGTTTTGTGTGTGCGGGCACGCATGTGACATTCTCTACGGGCTGCGCACTGTGGTTAACAATTCCCTGCCCCACCCTGCCTCACTAGCCTTCCCAGCCCCTCCCCCACTTCCACCCCCACCCCAGAGTGGGAGCAGAGGGAGCCCAGACTGTGGCCTCAGGCTATTTACCCGGTGGGGGTGGGGAGGGAAGAGAAATTGCTTTGTTTATCTTCTGAGTCTGGAAACCACAAAATTCATTCGTTTCCAAGGAAGCCTTCGTTTGTAGGTTTCCAAAAATAAAAAATAAAAGGAGGTTCACTTCAAAGAAACAAGGGGAAAAGCGGTTGTCTTTGTGAGACGATAGGTTCATTATTGTTATTTTCCCTTTTAACATTAGGTTTGTTGAAGGTAGGCAAGAGCTGCCACTTTTTTCCATGTGTGTATTATATCCTCATTTTGTCCTCTGTCACCTGTTCAGTGAAGAGGTGGATATTTTAAGAGATTAGAATATGTTCTCATTTCACACATGTCTGTAGGAAACTGAGATTTTAAGCAAACTTATATAATTATGTTTTCTGCTAAGGTTATAGCTGATTCTGGGAGTCTTCTATTCATGTTGTAAATTAAAATCACTCAAATTGTCCCACTTTCACAAATAAAAAAGAATCAAATGTGCTTCAACACAGATTTTAAAATAACTTTCAAAATAGTTTTAATCGGCTGGTTGGTTGTCTGTGCATGATTTCTCTGGGTCTTTTGAAAATTTGGAGTGAACAGTGCCCATGTCAAATGTATGTGAATTTATTGGCTGCTTTTTAACCTTGCACTCAAAACAATAAACTTTTCACGGAGTGCCAGAGAATGGTATCTTTTGAAAAAAAAAATTAAAGTTAGTGGAGATAAAGCAATTTCAGAAAAAAAAAAAACACCATAAAATGTACTTGAACATGTGTTACTTCACATGTGAGCGTTCAATTTCATCTTCAGAATATAAATATTCCATTTTAAGAGTATCTATTATTTACCACATTATGTGAATCACTGTACTCATGTAAACCTAAAGTCACGTAAGTGCACAATTTGTGCTATATATTTTAATATCTTATCCATTCATTTTACAGAAGTTTTCAAAATCCTGAGAAGAGGTAATATATGACACTAAAAAAGGAGTAACATAAATCATGTTAAACCCAGTCTGCTTTTTTCTGAACTGTGTCTTTCAGGTAGAAGATATTCAACACATTGATCATTTTTTTCCCCTCCACTCTGGTTATTCAAGGTAAGGGAAACGCTGCAGAAGGCAGTATTTTTTTTTTTTTTTTTTTAAAGAGGCTCAGGGCTCTGTCATTTGGCACAGTGTTCTGCTTATTGTGCCTTTGCTGATAAATTTAAAACATTAACTGCAACTTTTGATACTGAACTTTCTCGTGTGCCACGGGGCACAAGGCGCATCCCATATTGTCCCTCAAGGGCCCAGGATGAGAAAGAAGTGATGCAGCACTGATGTAGGAAGTCTTTACTCGAACAGCTAAGCCTTTGTAAATGAGAACGCTCCAGAGAGTCCATGGCCATCTATCTATGTCTAGGTAGGTGAAGCCAGCCTCCCAGGGCCAAAGGAAAGTCTCTTCATTCAAGGCCCTGGGCGGGGACCAGCGAGAGCTCAAAGAAACCCGTTTGTGGTATTACAGACGAGTATTTACATTGCTCATGAACTTTCTTCGGTCCAGGAAAGATGTGACAACCTGTTTAGATTTAAAAAGGAGTCCGATATCCCACTGACCGAACGCAGAGCAGGCGCAAAGAAGGGTAACTGCAGTATTGAATAACGCAGTTGGTCCCTTCCAAGGAGGATGGGGGTGGGGTTGGATCATGGAAAGCACCATTGATAGTATTTTCTTCTGCTTTCTGGAAAATCAACCGGGAAAGAAACTATGTCCGAAGCATTTAAAAAAAAAAAAATCTGTCCTGGCTTCTGGTTCTGGAACGGGAGGCCGTACACTCACTTCTCCCTACTCCATTTCTGTAAACTACACACCCTGGAAACTGTCCAACAGATAGTGATTAAAGAAATCTGAAAGTTGGGGGAAAAGAAAGAAGACTGGCAAGAAACCTTGAGACTTGAGCAACAACAACTGGTTGTTTCCCGAGTTTTTGTGTCTCCCGCGTACCCTGACCTGGGCACAGGATAAGCTTGCAAACAAATAAAAACCCCACTCAAACTCTAAAATACCTTGCTCTCTCTGCCAAAGCCTGGGGAAGGGGAAACGTAACAGGGACCCAGCGAGAAGCTCCAGCCCCTACTCTGTGACCCAGGGCCCTTGCAGATAATTCAGTCCACTGGTAGCAGCAGCAAAGCCAAGGCAGTTCTGGCTCCTAGTCCAAACTGAGATGCAGTGGGCAGCCAAAACATCAGTGGAGTCCTATGTCTTCTGGCCTCTTCTTCTTCCTCACTCCCAAAGGTTACCTAGCAATAGAGCCTTTGACCACAATGCTAACAAAAGAATATGAAGCTACACTACACTGAAAAACACAATTAGAAGAGAGTTCTGAAAAAATGTTAGTCACACACAGGAAATCAATAAAAAGGAAATACAAGAATAATAAACAGAAGGAACAAATGATAAAATGTCAGACTTACCCCTAAGAGATCATTAATTACCTTAAATGTAAATTGTCTTAATTCACCAATTGAAAGGTAGAGATTGGCAGAGTGGTTAAAAAAACATGACCCAACTATATGCTGTTTATAAGACACTCCCTTTAAATTCAATGACACGGGTAGCCTGAAAGCAAAAAGATATACTGCACAAGTGTTACTCGAAAGGAAACTCAACTCTAGTAGCTATGTTAACATGAGGCCCAGCAGAATTCAGAGTAAACCAATGGCAAAGAGGGAAGTTACTCGATAAAGTGATTAACCAGCCAAGAAGGCAGAGCTGTCTTGTGAAACAAATGATAGCGTTTCACAATGTATGAAGCAAAAAACTATGCTGAAAGAAGAATTGGATATATCCACAACTCTGACTGGGAGCTTAAATTCCCGCTCCAACCTCCCACTTTGGACTTTCAGAACTACAAAAGAGAACACCAGCAAAAACAGAGAACACTCAACACCACCACCACTGTAAGGCTCTGTCCAACAACATCCGACCCTACGGTGTTTTAAAGGGCTCATGGGACAGTCTCTGAGATGGGCCAGCTCCTAGGTTACAAAGCTAACCTGAGCAGATTTTAGAGGACTGAAATCATACAGAGTGTGCTGTCTGACCTTATGGAATTAGACCAGAAATCAAAATGAAGATCAGCAGGAAAATCTCCAAACACTTGCAGACTAAACAATAAACTCCTAAATAATTCATACGTCAAAGAGGCTATCTCAAATAAAATTTTTAAAAATATTTGGAGCTAAGAAAATGAAAATAAAAGTATTAAAATGTGTGAAATGCAGCTAAAGCAATGCTGAAAGGGAAATTTATGTCATTATAAAGAAGAAATAGCTCAAATAACTACTTCAGTTTCTGCTTCAGGAAATTTTAAAGAAAGAGCAAATTAAACTCAAAGCAAATATACAAAAGGAAATAATAAAGAGCAGAGATCAATAAAATTGAAAACTGAAAAATGGTAGAAAAAGTAATTGAGACAGAAAGATGTTTCTTCGAAAAAAAAAAAAATCAGTAAATGAATTACCTTAATAAGATTGGCAGAGATGAAAAGAGAAAAAACACAAATCGCCAATATCAGGAATAAAACAGGAGATACCACAACAAATTTTGTAGCCATTAAAAAGACAGTAGGAAAATACTAGAAAAAGCTTTGCTCTCATAAAGTTGACAACTTAGAAGAAATGGGCCAACTCCTTAAAACCACAAACTACCAAAACTCGGCCGAGATGAGATAGATAATCTATTCAGTTCTACGACTGTTAAAGAAATCAAATTTGTAATTAAAACGCTCCCCCAAAAGAATCTTCAGGCCCAGATATTTTCAATGAAAATTTTACAACATATACAAAGACTAATTAATGTCAGTTGTGCACAGTCTCTTCTAGAAAGTGGGGGAGGCCACCTTCCCAATTCTGACGCCATTATTACTCTGCTACCAAAACCAAGCAAAGACACTTAAAAAAAAAAGGCTACATATCAATATCTCTCATGAACTTAGACGCAAAAATCACCAACCAAATTTATTCAAATACAACTATACACACACACACACACACACACATATATATACGACACTGTGACCAAGAATAACTTATGCCAATTATGCAAGACTAATTTAATATTTGAAAATCAGTATAGTCTAAAACATGAACAGGGTAACGAAGAAATATCATTTGATCATATTATTTGGTACAGAAAAATCACTGGACAAAATTAAACAACCCATTAATGGTGGTGGGGGGAGTTCTCAGCCCACTAGGAATAGAGGGGAAATTCCTTAATCTCATAAAGATCACCTACTACAGCCTATACCAAACGTCGTATTTAGTGGTGGGAGGCTGAAGGCACCACTCTAAGTTCTAAAACAAGCAAGGGCGTCTGCTCTCGCCACTCTTATTCACATGGCACAGGAAGTCCTAGTCACTGTAATAAGGCAGGAAAAAGAAATCAAAGGCAAAGCGATTGGAAAAGAAGAAATAAAACTCTCTCCTGTTGCAATGTGCTTGTCTACATAGAAAATCTCAAGAAGTCTACAAAAAGCAGGTTGTCTCCCTTCTATTGGCTGCTCCGACAGGAGAGCACTTGTTCTCAGGGTTTGCTGCAATAAAGAGGGCAAGCTCAGGGACAGTAGGGCAGTGGACACCCTATCTCCTCCATTCCCGGCTCTGGACCCTCCCGGATCTCTCTGAAGTCTGGTCCGCTAACCAGAGATGGGGTTACTGATAGCATCCAGAGCCCATTGTTGTCATGTGTATTAAATAAGAGCTGGTATGCAGATGACTGATTACTTGTCGCTGTCCTATATGGTAGTGCTCTATCTGCTGTGCCACCCCCAGGCACCGTCACTGGTGCCAACAGACCTGAACTCCCCTGGGACTTCTCTGTGTCTCATCACCTCACCAACCATTTTGAGTCTCACTGATTTCATTTATAAGGTGGAGACAATCACCCCTCTCTCGTAGATTCTTGTTAAGACCAGATGAAGCAACACATAAAAGTGCTCCAAGAATGCTGAGAATACCAATAATAATAAAATAATAATACTACTAACAATAATAATAATTGCAAAAACTAATAATATAATAATAGTGACTAGAATTGATTGAGCACCACCTGCTGCCAGAACCCTGGCTTCTTTGTTATCTACAAACTTTAACTTAATCCTTATAACCTTGAGCTATTAGTCCCACTTGTGTAGGTTGGGAAACTAAGACCCAAAGGACTAATTTTCCTAAAGACACAGCTTGTGAGCACGTCAGATTTGGACTGCCAGGGTCTGACTGTGTCCTTGTGCTTTCCAGAGAAAGTAAGCCAGTGAGGACAGGAATGGGAGGGGCTCACTTCCATTGACAAGATGGGTACAATCTGGTGTTACAGTTAGTGGGGGGGGCGGGGCAAGAGTCATCCTTGGCAGTGGCAGCTGGCTCCAGACTAGCAAGCTGCCTGGGAAATGAGTTTCCCTCTGGTAGGACCTGGGGCAGGGAGGTGGCTGTGAGTTAATCAGAGAGTCATCCCTCCAAACTGCGTGCCCAGCTCTAAAATTAACTCCGCCTCTTGCAATAAGGACTCTGTCTGGACTAAAGGCGTTCTTTCAGGTGCAGAAAACAAAAGCTGGACTTTGTGTCACAGGCTTAAAATAGGAGCAGGGTCAGAGGGCCAGCTGGGCTCACGGGTGCCAAGCGGTCAGTGTCTCAGCTGGTGTTTGCTAACACTTCCTGCTTCAGACAACAGGTCTCTGCCTCCTTTTTTGAGCTGAGAGGGGATGAAACATATATCCAAAAAGCCCACGTGCTTTCTCTCCTCCATGAGTGTTCTTTTCATCCACAATCCACATTCATCTTTCCCACTGCTCCACTGCTAACACGTTGTCCCAATATATACTAGGTACCGAAATTAAAACAAGCAGCGCTGCCTCCTTCTCCCTGACTCGGTGCATTGAACTCACAGTCTTCCTTGAATGGTCCTGCTGAGAGTGCCACCAAGAAGCCACTGGTTGGGCAAACCCTGTGATCCCACGGCATGGTGCCGGTGGGCTGTCCCCATGTTGGTGGCCTCTATGCAAAGGTGTCTCCCTTATGAAGGAGGGTGGACCAGATTCTAAGATCCCACCAATTCTAAGAGTTCGTGACTCATTTCCAATTTTTGAGCCTGGCTGTATTTAGGTTGATGAATTATATTCAAGGTGGTCTCATTAGCGATTCATTCAATGAATTCTTTCATTCAGAAGTTATTGGCAGCACATTTGCTCCAGACACTATGGCATGAACTCTTCCTCCCCCATCTCTCCTCCTGATGAACTCTGGAGGCAATGCCAGAGGCCCCTTAAGGAAAAACTGGTCTGAGGAAAGAGGTAGGGTATGGGCTAGGGTCCTGGGAGAGGACGAACAACGTAGAAGTCGGGTGTCTTCTATCCCCACGTCATCCCACAGGAGAAGGTGATCCAGGACTGATATTTCTGTTGCCCAACCTGGCACCTGGGGACACCAGTATGGATCCATCCCTGCCCTTGCCTGCTAGGCCCGAGATTCTCCTCCTTCACTGACAGACACCTGGTGTAGCCAGTGGCACCAACAAAGCAGACTGAACTGTAACAGGTGGTCCTGCCTGGGGAGAAGCACTTTTGGTCTCCATGGCCCTGGAACTCCCTGTTCCATCCAGAGGCCCCAGGAAGGCCAGCTGGGGGACCTCCTTTAGCCCTCAGGCAGCAGCAGGAAGAACGAGTCGCGGCCTAGAGACTAACGGTGTGAGAAGGCTCAGAAATTAAATTGTCGTTGGCCCCACAGCCCACTAAACCAGGCCACGACCTGCTTACTAAACATAAACAGGTTGAGAGCCTGCTTTAAAATAAAAATAAGAAGATTCAAATAAGACCCAGCATTTCCTAACATAAGAGACAAGACGTCCAGATACAATAAAAAAAATACACATCATACCAAGAACCAGAAAAATAACTTAAATGCAAAAAGACAACCAGCTGAGAGACAACACAGCAAGACAAATCAGATGACAGAAGTATCCAAGAAAGACTTTAAAGCAGCTGCCATAAAAATGCATCAGAAAGCAATTACAAATTCTCTTGAAACAAATTTAAAAAAAAAAAGGTTTTTAAATTTCATCAAAGAAATAGAGATTGTAAGAAAAGAACCAAATGGAAATTACAGAACTGAAAAGTACAATAACAGAAATAAAAAGTCACTGGACAGGCTCAATAGTAGAATGGATATGACAGAAGATAGAATCAGTGCAGTGACATTGAGGAAAGAACAATAGAATCATCCAGTATGAATAACAGAAAACAGACTGAAAAAATTCTCTACTGTGAATGGTGGCTTTGAATAACAAATGAGTAGCATCAACCACACTGTTTAATTAAACAGATAGTTTTAAATAGTGACAACTAATTGAAAAATTAAAAAATTAAATGATACCATTTATAATAAGATCAAAAATATAGGGAATAGAAGGAGCACAGAGGACTTTCAGGGCAGTGAAAACATTGCATGGTACTATAATGGCAGTTCCCTGTCATACGTTTGTCCAAACCTACAGAATGGACAACACTAAGAGTGAAGCATATGTAATCACGGACTTGGAGTGATTACAATGTGTCAGTGCAGGTTCATGGAGTATAACAAAAGTATCACTCTGGTGGTGAGGTGACGATTATGGAGGAGGCCGTGCCTGGAACATCTGTGTTCTTTCCTTTCAATTTCTCTGCGAACCTAAAAGTACTGTAACAAAGTCATTTTAAAATGCAGGGAAATAAATCTAATGAAATATAGTTGAAAACTAGAGATTATTGTTGAAAACTGTAAGATTAATGTTGAGAGAAATTAAAAGAATCCTAAATATTTGTAGAATAAAAAACTTCAAAACTTTTAAAGTCAGTTCTCTCCAAATTGATCCAGAGCTTGGGCAGTTTCAATGCAAATCCCAGTAGAATTGTATTTATTTTATTTTTAAAATAAACTTTACTCTATAATTTATTTGGGAAATTAAAAGACCCAAACAATCTTGAATAAGAACGTTTGTCAAGACTTATTCTGAAGTTTTAGTGAACAAGACAGTGTGAGATTTGTATAAGCATTGACAAACCAACCAATGGAAGAGGAAAGAGAGGCCTGGAAGAAGCCACACATATGCAGATACTTGATTTGTGATTAGTACCACGCAGCAAAAACAGGACAGGTGGTCTTTTCATAGACTCTGCTGGGTCAATTGGATATTTATATTTTAAAAAATGAATCTTAACCGTACCTCACACTAGATATAAAAGTCAAATCAGGTGGATTGTGAAAGGTGAAATAACAAAACTTCTGATAAGAGCCTAAGCAAAGAATCTCATGATCTTGAACAGGAAAAATTTTCTCAAGTCTAGTACAAAAAGCACTAAGCCCAAAGGAAAAGATTGATAAACTGGACTTCATCAAAACTGAGAACTTCTGTTTATCAAAAGTCACCATAAAGAGAGTGAAGAGGTGGCCCACAGTCGGAGAAGATATTTATAAATCATAAACCTAATAAAAGACTTGTATACAGAATATACTAAAAATTTGCATAAATCATTAATAACCCAATAGAAAAAACAAGCAAAGGCTTGACCAGGCACTTCACAACAGAGATGACACAATTTACCAGGAAATGTGAGCTGGGGTGCAAAGTAAAGGAGACACAACTGCACAATAAACAGACTAATGACCCCGCGTGCTGGAGAGGATGTGGGGCTATAGGGACCGCCATCCACCGATCAGCAGGGTGTAAACTGGTACAACCGTTTTTGGAATTGTTGGGCAGTGTTTACTGCAGCTGACCACGTGTATTCCAACTCAGCAATTCCACACCTACCGAAACATATGTACCTGTGCACGGAAGATCTGCACACAGCTGCTCATGGCTGTCCCTGTCACAGTGGCCAAAGACTGAAACCATCCATGCCCGTTTCCATTGTCAGTGGAATGTATACATACACTGTGTGCACTTGGCAGTGAAAGCGAACAATCTAACACACAGTGATACAGGACTGAAATCTTCAAGTTCAGTGAAAGAAGGTAGACAACCCAGGGGTACACAGACCAGCTCGATTTGCACAAGTTTCAAGAATAGACCAAGCTCCTTGATGGGGAGGAGAGACAAGCAAGGCACAGTGATTTGAGAAACAAGGCTAAAGGAGGCATAGAGGGCTGCTGGGAGCCAAGCGATGTCCTGTTTCTTGACCTGGTCAGCGATTTCACGGGTTCGGGCCCTTGGTGAAAACTCATTAAGCTTTCGTGCTCATTTGTGCACTTTTCTCTCAGTGTTTTACTTCAATAAAGAGTTTACTTAAAAGAATGTTGTACTTGGGTTTGCAAAGTTGGAAATGGCCACAACATCCTTATTGCCTCACAAAGAGTATTTTATAGGAGGTTCACAAATGTCAGAAAGCAGGATGTCCTCTCACTCTGAGCAAAAAAAGCAAAGAAATTCATAGACAAGGAAGAAGGTTCACAAGTGACAGATGCGTAGATAGTCTACCCTGAGTGCCCTGATCACTCCATTCAAAGACAGGCCAGCCTTCCTGGTAGCAGAGTGGCCAGCTTACCTGTCTGCCTGTCAGTTCCACTGAGCCCCAGGAATTTGCTTACTCCTGGCTCCGGGCCTTTCCTCCTCATTCTTGCCCTCTCAGCCATGCCCAGGGACAAGGAGGCTAGGCACAGTTAGCTTTCTCTTATCAGGGTACAGCTCACCAGTGACCTGAATTTTCATCCCATGCTGATACCTCCTGACATATAGACTTGGGGACAGATTTCTTGGGGAACTTCCTCTCTCCGAAAACATCTAGAGGGCTTTTGCTGAGACACTTGGCCAAAATCACCCTGGCCTTTTATTATGAGAGGGCTCATTTGGAAGGTGTCTCTGGTGAAGGACAGGGCCCTTATCTGAGAAGGGCGGGTTTACTCTGGTCCCTTCTCCCACCTACCAGCAGGGTGACTGGCATTGGTATAGCCATCTAGACATTTTCACGGGCCACCTTTGTGGAGCCTGCCATCTCCTCTCCCTGCTGTTGCTAAAGTTCTGTGGGAGTGGGTGGGGCCTTCAGGAATACCTGGCATTGCCCCTGGTTGCCAAGGAGGACTCAGAGGCCTGGGAGGGAAAGGGACTTGCAGATTGAGCAGTAAGGATGCAGAAACACCTGGCTGGAACCCACATCAGGGGTTTGAGGACAAAGCAAGTTCATATTGATCCAAAGTCAGCTGTCACTGCATCCCCTTGGTTCCTTTGCCCAGCTTCTTACCACCAACCTCAGTTTCCACAGCCTCCCAAGGACAGACGAGGAGGGACAAGGGGGACCAAGCTGAATGCACCTTCTGCTGGAGCCAGGGCCCCAAGGCAGCTGTGTGGACAGCCAAGGCCAGGAAAACCGTGTGAGGGCAGAGTGAAGAGTAAGGAAATGCACCTCACGGTTCAAGTCCTACCTGCACCTCTTAACCCCTCTGGACCTTAGTTTCTCCACCCGTGGAGTGGGGATGATGGTCGTAACCACTGTGTGGCAGCTGCGAGCAGGGAAAGCAAGTGACACGGAGGCGCTACAAGTGGTAATGGCTGGTGACTGCCTGAAAAGGCCATTCTATTTTTCTTCGGTAAGAGAAAGAGGTGGACAGTTCTTGGTACCTGTCCATGAGGTAGAGGCTGGCGACTAACCACTGTCCTACCCTGCCTCAGAGACCTCCTAGGTGGGTGGAGACAGCAAAAGAAGATCTGCCCGGTGCACCCTGATTGGGGCTGCGAGAGGCACCAAAGGCAGGTGATGTCACCTTGGTCTGAAATGAAATATCAAGGTCAGCGCAGTTCAAGAGACCCCCCCAGTGTCCTCGCAGCCCAATCTCAGATGCGCGCACTTGGTGGGCCTCGTTAGCACAGTGCCTCTGCTGCGTGTCTTGGGGCCGCGGGCGGGCCTGTGAAGCAGGGATCATGCCCATTTTATGGGTGAGGAACCAGAGGCCCCTCCCCATCCATGGTTCCAGGGAGCAGAGCAGCCCACACTAGGAGATGAGGCTAGTCTTATTTCTTATTTTCTAGCTAGGCACTTCTTATTTCACCACGGCTTTGCGTCACGGGGTACGAAGGAGACAGCAAGGCCTGAAGGTTAGGGGCAGGGCCCCTGAGACGAGGGCCCATGGCTCTGAGAAGGGTCTTGCCACCGAGATGGCTGGGAAGGGGTGAGCTGCATTCAGGCTGGCAGCTCAGGTCTGGGTAGTTAACCTTGAGACCCCCGTTGGCCGGCGAGGAGCTCTGGCCTCCAAGCCTCCTCTGCCTCCCACCTGCCTGAACTGCTCAGCCAGCCACCTGGCCTTCTGACCCCAGACAGGCCTCCAGCACCACGCAATTGCCCTCTCCCTGATTCTTGTCCGTGCTTCTGATAGATTCCATCTGCAGTCTATCCACCCCCTCCTCCCAGCCCCCGTCACTAGCAGGGCAGTTCTTTTCTCATCTAGATGTCACAGTGCTCTAGCACCTGAAACAGTGCCTGGTGTGGGCAGGTGTTCAGTAGCTAACTGATGAATGGGTGAATGAGTGAGTGAGTGAATGAATGAATGAATGAGTAGATGATGAGTGAGCTGGGCAGCTTCTCCTGTCACACCCCACATGGTCACTGTGGAAGGTGTCGGAGGGGCACGCACAGCTCCATTCCAGCAGCTCCGTCCCAGTGAAACAGAGGGTGTGTCTTCAGTAACAGGTCACATAGGCCCTTCAATAAAGGTGTCAGGGGACCTGAAGCATTTAAGACAAAAAGTGGCAAACAAATGCATCTGCATGAATGAGGAGCTGTGTTGGGGGTAACGTTACACTGCGTTTCAGAGAAGTGTCATCTCAGGTTTGTGATGGGTGTTCATCTGTGACATTTCTGGTTTTGCTTCTTGGTGTTGTCTTTTTTTTTTTTTTTTTTTTTTGAAGAGACTAAAGGTGAGAGAGCAGTGTCTGGATGCCCAGATGCCCTCGGCAGAGCTGGTGCCGGCGGCCATGGCCAGCGTCCCTGGAGCGCACCGAGGGACGTGACGGCACTCTCTTGCTCAGTCCTCACAGACTGTGTCCAGATGAGAGAGTGAAGGCACAATAAGCTGCCATCCCGATCTCATAGCCCGCTTCCTTCCCAGATGTCGGAGCAGCTCAGAGTGGGCAGTTGGCGCCCCCCACTCCCACCCCAAACCACCCCAGGCATCCCCTTGGCTATGTGCCAAGTCACCTCCTTTTGCTTTTTTCTAACATGTGAGGGTCATCCCACAAAATAGGGGATGCAGGGCTGCCCACTCTTGAAAAACCTGCCTTGTTCCCAGCGGCTGGGATGTGAGCCCAGCCTGTGCGGGCCCAGCTCTGGCTTGGTGTGCTCGGCAAGGGCTGGCCATCATGCTCCCACCTCTCTGCCTGGCTGCCCTCGGACGGGGTCCTGCCAGGGTTTTTGTGAGATGCCCATGCCAAAGGCCCAGGGTCTTACAGGCTGCACACTTTATAATCTGTATTTGCCCAGAGGTATTTTTCTGTTACGAACTCATTTTCTAGCCTCGCTTATGCCCCTCTGTGGACGCCACATTCCTAACCTGCTGTGCCACCATCAACAATGACAATCTCCCTCCTATGAAGCCCACAGGGCACACAGGAACCTCCCCATGGAGGCTGCAGTAGCCAGCAGCCTGAAGCATCAGGGCTCCCAGGTGCCCACTTGGCAAGATTAGAACGTTCCAGGCCCACTCCGCAGAGCTCCACGGGACACACACACACGAGACCTGGACTCTGCTCTGGCCTAGCCCTGAGGTTACCCATGGGGCATTCTTTGTGTGGAAGCCGATGGGGAGGACAGCCAACTGGAGCCAGGCTCCAGCGCGTGGAAGGCTTACCTTTCCCATACCTGAGCACGGCCGTCAGAAGCCCATAGTTCTCAGCCTCCTTTTGCTTTTAACCTGCTGTGTGACCTTATGGAAGCCCTGTGCAGGATTTTCTCCTGCCCTGAGCACTCTGGGGCTCCGTTGTCACCAGGCTCTGTTAGGGCAAGAGGAGCACGTCAGTGGCTCAGGCCAGTGTGGTCTCTGCCCGGGAGAAGGCTTGCAGTGATGCAGTCGGTGGGGGGCATGGAGGGGAAGACACCCAGCCACGCTGGGAAGGGTGGAGGAGCAGACGGGCTGTGGCCATTCATTTTATGCGTCAGCTTGCATGGGCGATGGGACACCCGGGAAGCCGGCATATCATCATCTCTGGCATGTCTGTTGGGGTGCATCCAGAAGGGATTCAGTTTGGGTGGGCTGAGCATAGCATGTGGCCCTGCCAATATGGTGGCCCTCAGCTACCTGGCTGGGCACTCAACTTGAGCTAAAGGGCAGAGGACAGTGAATCTGCCGTCTCTGCTCTGAGTCGTCCCTCCTCTCCCGCCCCAGAAGTGGCTTCCGGTTCTGGCCTTAAACTCAGACCAGGACTCACCCCACCAGCCCCGAGTCTCAGGCCCGGGACACAAGCTGGGCTCTGCTCCCTTCAGCACCCCTGTCCCAGTCAGCAGATCATAGGACTTCTTGTGACCCTGTGAACCTCTTACTCTACTACATGTGTCCTGCTGGTTCTGTCCCTCTGCAAGCCCTGACACAGGCCGTGGTGGAGCTAGATGAGGCCCAGCTGCAGCAAAGGACCGAGCAGGCAAGGTCCTGGGCTCTGCAAGGACCTGAAGGAATTCAGGGAGAGGACCAAAGGAGCAAGAGCAGACGTGTCCTGGAGGACTCTGGCCAAGAAGGGCAGGAGCCAGCCCTCAGCCTGTCCTTTGAGTGGACTTCTCTTGGGAGTGGGGACGGCAGGCAGGGAACTCATGCTGGATGGCCTCTTGACCCTTTCAAATCTCTCTGGCCACCAATGGGGCCTGGGCAGAGAGAGCCCAGCTCAGTAAATGAATGCACACGAACCCCTACACCTGTGTTTACTTAAAAGGCCATTTCAGACGCTGGCCCATTTGGTGACCAGACACCGAGCCTGTCCTTCCGTGTAGCTGACAGCGGCCGATGGGCAGACGTGCAGCAGAGGCTCGGGGCTGCAGACAATGGAAGCTTTGATCCCACGAGCAGCTTTGATGCCAAGTCTGGAATTACAGGAAGACTGTTTGAGTGACTCTCACTCTCACCCAACCAGCCAGCAAGACGCGTGGTGTCTGGAGGTCAGATGCCTTGGTGTTGGTCCACTCTTGTATTCAACTGAGCTCATGGAGACCACAGGCTCTGGTTGTCAGCTGTGCACTTGATTCGAAACACTTTTCTGGCAAGCTTAGCAGCTCCAAGGCCATGCTAATGCTGATGAAAAATGATTTTAACACCTGTTTCCCTCGGGGTGTGTCCATGGATGAAGAAAGACAGGACAGTTTTAATGTCTGGACACAAGTTATCACTTAAGTGGAAGCTCCAGCTGTATGTGCTGAATGCAATGGAGTAGCTGTCCTCACAGGGAGCAGCCTCCTCACAGGGAGCAGCCCTTTCCCCCAGGATAAAAGCCTTTCATCTGCAGTGGGCAGGGAAAGGCCGAGCTGCCCCACTCAGAGACGCAGTCCTCTGCCACCTGCAAGCCTCTGTCTTGTTTGTTACTCTGTTTGGAAGTCTGGGAAAACAGGCAGAGTGGCAGAGATACCCCCAAACTCTTGGTTCTTGGGCCTGGTGATGGGAAACTGTCAGCCTCCATTGCCAACTGCACCTGGACTGGCTGGGTGCTGGGTGCAGACCCTCTGAGGATGGGGTAGGGGCCTCCCCCATGTGGGTGTGCTCACCAATGTTGACAGCTACCTAGTGCCAAAAATTTCCTCTTCTTCACCTGCTCTGTGTGCTGCCCCAGACTGAGGGGGAGATGGGAGCAGACAGAGAAGAGAAGAAACTTGGTCATGGCCAGTTGCCTCTGCAGGCATTTTTTCCAGGCAAACACCTTCTCTTTCTTTGGAGAGTTCCTTTTTCATGGGTGGGGATGGAGCTTGGAAGTGCTCTGGATGGTGCCAAGATCCCACAGCCACACCTGGGGTGTGCAGGACCCCAAACCCAGTACATAGAGGGGCCTGCAAGATGCAAAGCCAGGAGAACGTCCGGAACTGGGCGAGTAGGGTGGGCTGGAGCAGGGAGTCAGGATGCAGGGCCCAAATGGACGGCCTCCCGCCTCCTGCTTGCTCTCTGGTCACAGTGACCACACGGGGACACAAGAGCATACCTGGACAGTGTCAGCAGGAAGGGAACAGATGAAGAGGGGGTGATTGCGTCAGTAATGGGCATTGGTATGACCCTGAACTTCCTGGTAAAGGAGGAAAAACAGAGGCAGCAGCTCTTGTTGGTCACTAAGAGAAAATATACCAATTTTTCAGGGAAATTTTTTTCCTGGCAACAATTGTTGGAAGAATCAATGTGATAGAACACCCCAGGGGGACATCCTTGTGTTGGGAAGGAGGACCCCTGGCCTGGGGGGCTCGGAAATACCAAAAGTCACTAGGAAGATGGCCAGGTCTCCATCTTGGCCTGGGACCAAACTGCCCTGGAGAGAGGCGCTGTGGGGTAATCAGAGGGTGTTCTCAGTAGCAGGGAGGGAGCTGAGGAGGTATCCCCAGACTTGAAGTGGATGCCAGGGGCTAAGACATGTATCTGCCACTTCGCGGTCTGTGGGTCCTGCCTCAGAGAGAGGGCCTATGCCCTTCTTGGGGACAACAGGAAAGGGGGTCCAGGGAGATGAAGGCTTGTTCCCTGGCTGGGGCCTGCTGGAGGGGGGTTGTTGTAAAGCTCAGAGTAAGTGGTCAGCATTTCACCAAAGCCAGGAAAGCAGTCCTGGGCCTCTGGGAGACAGGAAGGGTCCTGGGGAATGTCTGATGTGAGGCCTGAGCTCTCCGGCCTCTTCAGGCTCTGGGTTCTGGAGCAGGTCAGGGATGGAAACGTGGTGTCTGAGAGGAAGAAGCAAGGAAGGAGAGAGAGATGGGGAGGTGGAAGAATGGAAAGGATAAGGAGGAAGGGGAGGGGAAGAAAAGGGGGAGACAAGGGAGGAAGCAGTAGGGGGAGGAGAGGAGGGGAGGGCATGCAGAAAGAGGTAGAAAGCTGTGAGGACAGGGGTCAGGGCAGGAGTAAGGCTGAAACTGAGCCGTGTCCTCTTTCCTGCTGTCTTGCTGGACCTGGCTCACAGGCCCCAGAAAATGAAAACTCACCAACCAAGGGGGCGTGGACAGCTGTCCCAGCAGAAAGCCTTAGGAGCTGGCCCCCTGGCCTGTGCTTTGCGTCTGAGGGAAGCCGCCAAGCTGGTGGTGAGGGGAGGCTAAGCATCTAGGGGAGCATCCATGGAGGGAACTGTGAAGGGCATCCCTAAGGACAAACTGGGTGGAGAATCCTCCACGAGCCATGGGTATTGCTGGCCCTGGACATCCCTCACCCTCTAAGAAGACCCACTACTGTCGGGGAGGAGAGGAGAGAAATAGCAGCAGAACAAAGGGCTAAGCAGCTGGGGGTTGTCTGGTTAGGCGGGTGGGGAGGTGGGGCGTGTACCCAGTGAGGCTCCCACCTGGCTGGGTCAACTGAGGACAAGGTCTCCACCAGGGGCACTCCTCAGAGCCCCCAGCAGTCACTCTCTGCAGGGGTCTGCACACAGACCCTCTGCACCCAAGTGTGCCTACACCACCAGCCACTCAGGACTCCAAACAAGCAAAGACACTTTAGGGAACAGAAAAGCAGGGAACAGAAAAGAACCTGGAAAGATGCCTAATTTGACTCTTCTGAGGTTTCGGCAAGAAGGTCTTCCCAAACTGTATAACGTTAAGGCCCTGCAGATGCCACGGCACATTTGACTTACACTGTGAACCTTCTTCCGGGATTACTGGACCCTCCCTGCTTCTGAAATGAAATTAGAGCAAACCGTAAAATTGGAAGTGAATTTAAAATTTTAATATATGAGCCACTGTTTATTATTTTAGCCTGAGTAAGAAATTATTTTTTCACATTTTGATTTTTAATGTTTTATAGAAAGTTACAAGTTTTACCAGAAAACAATGATTTAGCTCTACTGGGAATAATGTTTCATAGAAACAGTTGCATTCTCATCCACGTGCCCCCAATTTGGGGTTTGCCATTGATGTCTGTCTACTGCTGAACGTTTTCCTGGAAGCAGCCATGACTCAGCTGCTTCAGGATCAACTTGGCTGTGAGTTCTCTTTCTCAGAGACTCAGAACTCACCCTAGGCACAGCCCCTGTGACAGCTGTGTCACCTCTGTGACATCTGTTCAGTGCTGTACCAGTTCTCCTGAGTCATAGGGGAACCACAACCTGCAAATGGCCCAAGAGCTCACGCATGGGTAGGGTGCCCTGCGCATCACCTGTGGTGTGACTCGGCCACCGACAGATGCTGTCACTGGAGAGCGGAAAAAACACAAAGGCAGCCTGTCCACTGAAAACACAATGTCACGCCCTTTTTACAATTTCAGTGGTGGGCTGCTGGTCAGGTATGAACTGTCATCCTCTCCAAACAGTTGGTCAAAGTGAAAACTGTTGTGTCCTTGGGCAGACTGTGGTCAAGGTGGGGCCCTGTGCCATCCGGGGGGTCCCTCTTCTGCCCCAGAAGTCACCCCTCTGTACGGGTGCTGAGTGGCACCCTGCTCTGGTCAAGTCTGCTCCACCTGCCAAGTTTCTGCTGCCATGAGAGCACGAAGGGGTCTCAGTCAGGACATGAACAGTCCTAGGACCTCCCACCCTGCTCTGGAAACTGCATGGGATGAGTGACAGAGCCCGCCTCAGGCCCATAGGGACAGGGCTGGAGCATCAGGGAGGCTGGGGGATCCTGGCACCAGGGAACTCCATCTATATGTTGTCACCACAACCACAGCTGGAGGGTGGTGCGGGAAGAACGTTGGGCATAGCTTATCTTTCAAAAACACACACAGAGGACATTGTCAGCATGTTCACTGTGCCCATGTGATTGATGTGGCATCCAGTCCTCTGAAGGTCACCTTCTGAGAAGGAGGGCTGAGGAGCTAGGTACAGCCACTCAGGACATCTGTTCTGGGCCTCTCTGGGGAGTGCCTGGAATGAGTAAGCCCAGGCAGGGGATGTTGGTGCTCAGTCAGCTCCTGAGAGGCTCCAAGCAGGTGACTGTTCAGGGCTAGGGTTCGGGCAAGGCCACCAGAGAGAGGTTTTGCACTGAGCTTTGGAATCCGATTCTAGATTCCTTGGTTGGATTATCTTTCTTCTATCTTCTCTCCGATTCTGGGTTCTCCACCTTGTCCTGCAGCCCAGACCTGGCTCTGCTCCCCACCAGCCTGGGCCTCCCTCCTCGGTGCCCTGTCTGCCTCCCTCCCCACAGTTACGTCTGGGGTCTCCTCTCCAGGACCTCGCTTTCTAGTGCTTAGGATTTTGTTGTTGTGTTTGTGTGTATATAGTATGCCATGAAAAGACGAGAAAAGTCACAAGTGCTGCTTTCATAAAACATTTCTAATACTGCCAAAGAGCAAGCCCACTAAGAGGCAAACAGAGAAGAATGTGCCAACTTCACCTTCTATTTGTAGACTAATAATAACGATTATTTTAACATGCACTCATCAGCGCGTGCTTTGGGAAACAGCTGCTCATGGTCAAGGCCCAATGGTGTGCTGTGCCAGCACTCAGTCACCCGGGTCCTGACCTCTTAGACTCGAATGAAAGTAACTGACCACTCCCCAAAAAGTGCACAAAAATAAAACCATAAAGCAAACACACAATCTTAGGATGCTGATGGCTCCTTGAATTTGTGTTAAGAGCCCTGGAGGCACCAGTCTCTGGCCTGGGACACAGACGAATTCCCCAGGTCCACACAGAGTGTTCCAGCAAGTATGACCTAACCCTCTGATGGGCCACTCTCCTTAGGGAGGGCCTAATTTTTTGAGAATCAAATGAAATCCATGCATTTTTTCTCCCAATAAAATGTACATATCCTAATCCGTCTAAAAGGTAGCATTCATTTTTAAGTTTCAGACCCCTCCTGAAGCCCCTTCATGAAAACTTAACCCTGCTTTCTGATGACATTTAAGTAACAGTGAGTCTAAGCACGCCCCTCCCCAATACCCTGGTTCAGATGGCTCCTCTTCCATGGGGTCCCCCTGAGACCCTCCTGCTGGAAATCTTCTCCCCTTCTTTGGGTTTCCTTACTCACCCTGTGGCCCCTTCTCACTGTGACCCCAGGGATCAAGACTACAGGTTTGTAGTACCTCTTGCTGGGGCCCTGGGGATGGGGTCAACATTCTGTCACTGAATGGAGATCATGGAGCGAGGGTTTCTGGCTCTCTCTTTCAGTGCACTGGACATAGGGTTCCCCGCCGTACATGTTACAACGAATTGAGCAGCATTCAACCCAGTTGGGTTGAAATTTGCTTATTGGATCAGAAACATGAAAGAACTAGCAGGGAAATCGATAAAACTCCATGTGAGGAGACATCAAAAGGAGTGAGAAGTTTTCATGTGCAACAATGGTAGCTGAGAGGGCATTTATATAAATAATATCAAGGAAATCGTGAAGACTGGTGCTCACACACACTAGGGTTTACTTGCCAAACGGAAAATACTGCAATTAAGGGCACTGGCAAAAACAGAAAGAGACAGCATCTCCTATCGGCTTTAACAGCAATCTGTGTAGTGGGTATGCGAACACGTGGCCCTCATTATCCTGAGAGGCTGTGTAAGTCAATAGACACGAGTAGGTACAAGAGAGGTATAAAGATTGTTGTAAGAACTCAGGACCCAAATGAAAGGCACCTTGTATTCATCGGTGGGAAGACTTAATATTAAGATGACAGTTCTCCCCAAAGCAATCTACAGAGTCAATGCAATTCCTAACGAAGTTGCAACAGCCTTTTTTACAGAAATGAAAAAACCTATTCTCAGATTCATATGGAATCTCAAGGGTGCGTGTTCGGCGCCGTCGTCTTTGCACGTGGCTCCAGCCACGCTCCATCTCCATGCTCAGCAATTCAGAACAAGCCCAGCCCATAACCAAGCCCAAACAAGTTCAGATTTAAGGGTTAAAGTTTACAAATGTGTGTGCTGTTAGCAAAGTTACATGATGCTGATAATAATGAACATCAACCAGCCAGGCGGCATCAGAAGACCTGGGCGTGAAGTGCCCTCCATCCCACAGCCGCAGGAAACAGGCCTCTGAGCTCGATGGAGGGGTGGATGGGGATTCCGCACTGAGCGGGCTTCAAGGGACAGACCTTGGGTCTCTGGCCACTTCTGCTGTGATTTGAGAGCAGGAGGTGATCTCGGGAGCTCTTCCAGGTTCAGAGCCCCACGGGTGCCCTGCTGGTAGATGGGCTCCCTTGGGAGGGACTGCGATGTTCCCATGGAGAGGGGCAGTGGCAGGGCCCTGGGTGTCCCATGTCCCTGCTAGTAAAACCCAAACCTGGCTGCTGCCCCTCGTAGCGGCCACAGGCCGGAGGTGAAACCGCTGCAGTCCCCAGGGAGCATACACTTTCCAACCCATAAGAAAGTGGGCTGCCCTGCCCCCACTTGGAGAGCTCCTCACCCTCACCTGGAGCGCTCCCAGCCTAGTCACACGCTGCTCCAGGGACCCGAGTGAAAGCTCACTTTTTTCCCTGTTTGGGTGCAGTTGGGATAATTTTTAATACATTTCTTTTTGCTCCTCATCAACTTCAAATGTATTTAAATGTCCCGAGGGCAAAAGAACTGATTTAGCTCTCTGATTAGCAGGACAACCCTGAGCCTGAGGTCTGGCTCATTTTGAAATACTGACATTAACCGGAGAGGCTCTCAAGCCACCTGCCCCCCTTCCTTGCCCTGTGCTTAATTAAGTGGCTCTGCAGGTGACTCAACCCTTTTATTTTTCAGATGACATCAGACTTATTTTCCATTTTAATTGCCCAGTTACTTCATTGATTCTTTTCAAAAAATTCAATTTCACTTTCTGGTGTAACTTTTTATCTGTTTTTTTCTCTCCCTTCTACCCCAGGAAACACTAACTCCCACA
The DNA here is from genome assembly GCA_028627145.1 of Eidolon dupreanum. Classification (NCBI taxonomy): domain Eukaryota; kingdom Metazoa; phylum Chordata; class Mammalia; order Chiroptera; family Pteropodidae; genus Eidolon; species Eidolon dupreanum. The sequence continues at coordinate 42,826,003 of CM053515.1, forward strand.
GTGGCAAAACTCCAACTGTTACAAATGCCTCAATTTATTTTGCCTCCAGGGCCCAAAATCAGAATTTGAAGAAGGAATTAGAGGTGTAATCCTTATTTGCTAATTGGGCATCCTCAAGCAGGCCTTCAGATCCCACTGCCCACAGGGCTCTGCCCATGCTCCTTCCTGTCACTCCGAGGAGGCTCCAAACTCGCCTGCTGGTTTTGAGTGTATTTCATATTTATTGGGTGGCTCTGTGACATTTATTCACTGGCAGGTTCACCATCATCGCCGTTCAGTAAATCCTGTTGTCTCAGGGGATACGCGGGAAAGACCCATCTTAATATGACACAGCTTGGACTCACAGCCTCACGAGAAAGCAGATGCCAATGAGTCACATGCACGGGACACTGACCGTTTGCGGGCTTGTCTTTTGCTGTGTTTGTGTGTTTGGCCATGGGCAAACTGGGTCACTTTCGTTTTCTGCCTCTGCCGAGGAGTTTTCCTACATTCAGTCCTCGTACTGTGCTTCAGTCTCCAAGAGGAACCCTCCTGGTGAGGACAGGTGCGCGGCCTGGGCCTGGCAGGACCTGCTCAGTGGGGACATGGCACAGCTTGAACAGAGGTGAATGCTGTGCTGCCTGGGCAGCCTGAGGCTCAGTCACAGCCAGGGAACCCACAGGGCAGGGCCACCATGACTGCAGTGACACTTTGTTTTAGTCTAGGAGGAATTAGCTATGATGCATGTGCAAGACACTCACTAAGTGTGAACCTCTTCAGCCTGTGGTGTTTGCAGAGTGATAATTGGAGGAATGAGTGGATACCCGGCTGGGAGAATATACACTCTAAAGTGGCCAGGCCCGGAGAAAGATGCTCACTCCCTGCCGTCGACCTTCTTGCTCTTAGAATGTCCTGTTTTGTCTAAAGAACAAAGATTAATTCTAAACTAATGTCTTGTTTGAAGTAAAGCTGCATCATGATGAAGTATGTCATGGCTGTCCCTTCACAAATTTCTCTCTAACCCATCATCTGTGACCCAAATTTGTGCGAGGTACAAGGTCGGAACACACCAGCTGGGTCCCTGCACTGAGCTGCTGACTGCCACCCAGAGGGACACACAGGACAAGAACCGATGGGCAGTAGTGAGACTGTGAGTGGAGCTGCATTGGTGATCTCCTAGGCTGCCCCTTTAGATAAGATCACCACCAAACGCTCTGGGCTTTCATCGTCCCGCCATCCTGCTCCAGGATCTCCTCCCGCTGGGTCAGTTCCCTGTTAGATGGTCTCCCATACTATCTGGTCCTCACCCAGACACAGGCCCCAGCCCCGCACTGACGTCTGACAAACGTCAGTCTCGGAAGACAGTTGTGTGTGACAGGTGTCACTGAGTGAGGGTGGGGTGCCCGGCTTGTAGGTCGCGGTCAATAAGTAGCTATGGGAGGACTTGATCAAGGGGCTCCAAGGTGACCACCAGAACTGGCATCTTTGTCCCAGATGTCTGTGGCTCCTATCCCTGCTGATCGCACATGGCACTCCCCTTACCATGCACATGGCACTCCCCTTACCACAGCCCTAGTGGTGCCCCAGTGACCTTAGCCAACTCCACAGGGTGTCAGTTAATCCTTAGCTCCTCCTCTTCCCTGCTGCTGGTCACCACTCTAGAGGTTCAGGGGTGTCTGTGTGGGTGGCCTCTGCCCCGACACCTTATCACCAGGAGACAAGGATGGAGAAATGGCCAGATGGGAAGGAGGTGGGGCTGTCAGGACACGAGCTGCCTCCTGCTATCCCCTTGGCCGGTTTCTCTGCCGGATTTGATGACCCGGCAGACGGGGCTGCCTCCTGGCCCCTTTCCTGGGATGCCAGGTGACCGAGTCATCGCCAATGAAGTCAGGCCGGGCTCTGCTGCAGCCACCGCCCCCCCGACCTTCTTGGCTATTCACAGGCCACGCTGCCCTTTCTTTGCACTCTGGATTTGTGCTTGCGACTGGCTGTCTCAAAGCTGAGCTATATATTGTCCAGGGACCACACATCAGTAGTGAACTGATAAAGCAGAGTAAGAGAATGGCTAACACAGAGGTCGGGAGGGTCAATGCTCTGGTGGGGGGCGGGGAGCACCACCCGGGGACACAGACCCTCCATGAGATGCTGCTGCTGTCCCTCCGTGAGTGGGCTTACCTGGGATTCTTTGCACAACAACTCTTCACGCGGTGCGATGAGCTGCCCACCCCTGTGCCAAGACACTTTTCACGGAGGATGTGCTGTATTTCACGGCAAAATCCACTGTGAAGACGCACATTGCCGAGACCACCTCTCCTCGGTGTCTCCTGCCACCCACAGCCACATCCTCCCCTGGTTCTCAGCACCAATGGCCACTGTTGAACATTCTGGACACCCCAGACCCCTGCCTACCCCACCTGTCCAGAAAGCCCAAGAACTGGAAGAGTGCATTGCATAGAGAAGCTTGGAGCCCGCCTCCAGGGTCTGTCCAGGGAGGTGCGTTCTGGTGCAGGACAGCACTGCCCGAGCACACAGGGGCCGAGTGACCTCGTGACCAACCAGCCTCCTCAGCGCCATCCCTAAGCCATCCTGCCTCCTTCTTCCCTGGCTTGAGCCTATGCTCCCCCATGACCAAGGCCTGTGCTGCCTTTGTCCCTGACCTCACAGGATGTCCCCCCACCACCTTCAGCTGCAGCCCCTCAGGTCATCCCCTCCACTGTGCTCCCCACTTGGCCCCCTGCATGCTGGCTTGGTGGCTTCTCCTTGACCATCCGAGGAGCCTTCTGTGCAAACAGATCGATGCCGAAAGTGTCTCTGTGGGCAGGCATCCACCTCACCCACACCTCCACTCAGCTGGCTAGGGCTGGGCGCCTCCCTGGACCTTTGGATCCTGACACCACTGTCAACACCACTGACCAGATGCCACTTCATCTTTAGAGTACTTGTCTGCGAGGCAGACATGCTGAACCCACAGTGCTGTGTGGGCCGCGGCGGGGGGGCGGGGGCGAGGAAGGGGAGGTGCACGCAAATATTTGCTTGTTGCGGCAAACGCTTGGTCTGGCAACGATGTGAGGACCTCCTGACTGAAACCGCTCTCCCGTGTGTCTGCAGAGGACAAGACAGGGGCCGTGAGTGACACTGCTGCCCCGACCGTCCTGTCCCTTCCCATATGCCAAGCGGGGCGGTGTAAACTCTCGGCAGGCCTGAGGCACGCCAGACCCTGCTTCTTCCTGGCTGTGCACCCTCGTGGAGCTGGTCAACCTCTCTGAGCTTGGTTCCCTCAAGCGTCGGAAGAGGGTGAGAATCCCCACTTCTCAGGACTGATAAGGGCTTAAAGGAGACCATGGAAGTAGCCTCACCAGGACAGAGCACCTGGCTGGCCCTCTTGCATGCTGGTGTTCCCCCCACCCCACCACCAAGGCTGCAGGGAGCACTGACCTCTGCAAGGGAACAGCACCACCTCAAGGGACAGCCAGAATTGTTCCAGGGCCATTGCGGCCCCCATCCATGGCCCAGTGGCCTCTCGGGGCCTTCCTGTCCTCAGAGGCCCTGCCCCAGGGAAGGATTCAGCTGCATCCAGGCATCTCACAAAGAGCCCCAACTGAGGCACAACACCTCTGTGGAGGGAGCCTGGCTGGGGCCGGGGCCTCCGTGTACAGAGGCAGAAGCAGACCAGAGAGGGCTGCAGGCTTGTGCAGGGCTGCCCAGTTTGTCAGAACCCAGGATGGAGTCCACGCAGCCCAGTGCTTTCCCCACACACCCTACTTCCCTCCGGCAGCTGCAGTGGGCAGCTCGAGAAGCAATAAAAGACTCCCGGGGTGTCCTGAAACAAGCAGAGTGAGTCCTAGAATCTTAGTTGAGAAACAAACTGCCAGGCTGTGAACAAAAGACTGTGGAGAGAGCCTGCTGGCGACAAAGCAAAGGGGTGCTGGTGGGGACTCGTCTTGCTGTCCCATGCTTGCCAGCACGGGTAGAGTGTGGGCCTCTGTGGGCCCAGGTCCCCAAGACAGAGCCATGCATGTCACTGTTTGGTCATGGTTTGCACAGCTTGAGGGGTCAGAAGAGGTTTCCCGTCCTTGAAGGGTCTTCAGGCAGATGGACAGGACTTGTGCAGGGGTGGAGGGTGCCTGGGCCAGGCAGGCAGGCAGCAGCGTCCTGCTGGCTAGCTTCGTGCTTGGACTGGCCCGTGGCCACTGCTCCGCCACAGCCTCTGCCTTTGGGATGCGGCATGTCCTCCTGGATACTGGAACTCATTCTCCAGAATGACTGCCACAGCCAGAGGCCACCCAGCCAAAGCAGGCCGCCATGCTGGGACTCTGGAGACTGAGAGAATCCTGTGAGTCATGCTGCTGCCTGCCCTAGGCTGCACAAGCACTGCATCTCCAGCATCTGGCACCATGGCTGGCGCACAGTAGGGCTGTTTTTCTTCGAGTAGCTGGAAGGCACTGTGGGTTGCTCAGACATTTTGAGGCTAAGAGAGCGACACTGAGCTACCTGAGGTCACACAGTTCATTGGGAACTGTGCTGGAGCCTTTTAGGAGGGGTTCAGCCTTAAGTGGACACATTTTTATTGAGCGTGTATGACGTCATGCAGGCCCTGTGGGAACCAAGGTGGTTGAAAACAACAGCCTGCCCTTTGCCTTCTAGAACCCTCAGTTGGTTCCAGCGGACAGATGCAGAACAAAGGAACAGACTGAACCCCGTGCATTGGTGAGAAGCAGTACGCCCAGGTCAGAGCAGGGCTCACTCAGGAGCTGGTGTTTAGGGGTGTGGAGCACTGGCCACTCAGGGTGCAAGAAGAATGTTGGGGAGGTGAGGGGACAGCTTGAGCAGAGGCCCCAAGGAGCCCCACATGACCAGAGCAGGGGAGGAGAACCGCACACTAAGAGGCAAGGTGAAAAAGTTAGGGACCCCGTTGCCAAGGGCCGTGCAGGCCAGGAAGGGGTTCAGGGTTCCAAATGTGAACAAGGCACCGGTCAAGGGGCTGATGGTAGAGTGACCCCAACTTTAGTCACTGGCTTTTCCTTTTGTGTTAAGATGGAGCAAGTCCCTAATTTTGCCGTGGTTGAGTGTGCCAGTGTTTTGTCCCTTGGCTTGTGCTTCTCGTGTCTTGCTTAAGAAAGTCCTTCCTTTCCCACTATGAGGCCATGGAGGTGTTTTTCTTATGGCTGGAAAGTTCCATTTTTACCTTTAGGCCTTTGATCCACCTAGAATATGTGTCTGACTGTGTATGAAGCCAACTCTCTACTGCTTGACTGAGACTTTGAGAGAATTGGATCCCCATGTCCCCACCTGACAGATGAGAAGTTAGAGTAGGTCTACCTCGAAGCTCCTTGCCAAGCTGTGGTGACAAACCTTCATTCTTCCTTGCTGCAGCCTGTGACATTCCAGTCATCTAGATGGTGAAGTCACTCTACAGATTTCCACGTGCTCTGAGGAAATACAGCCACTTAACATGGTGTTGGCTGCCCAGGCTTCCTCGGGGCCACTTTCCAGCCAGAGAGTTGCTATAAGTCATCCCTCTCTGACCCTTGAGTACTAACTGTTGCATGGACCAGGTCCCAGACAGTGGGAGCAGCTTGGCAGCTAGAATCATTACCCAACTACACTGGCCATTCTGGAAAATGCAGCCTGCAGGGGGTCTGTGTCTGCCTGATAAACTCTTTCAGACATGAACTGAAGCAGGCGCCAAGAGGGGTCCACTCTGCAGGTCGGTGACCACCCTCATGGAAACGTGTCTCTGGAATCAGTGGCTGATGCTAAAACTAACACAAATAAAAACCAAGCGTCAGTGTCTACGCTGGTTGTTATAGGAACACAGAGGGTGGGAGATGCTGTCCAGCCAGGGGTGATAGAACTTAGGGCCTGTGAAGACCCCGCAGATCAGAGGGCTGGGTGAGGAGGGGGTGCAGGTAAGAGAGCTTGGCTCACACTCATTAAGGACAGAGGGGTGCATGTGACTAAGATGCTGGGCAGGAAGGGGCGGCACTTGTGGGACCCAAGGCCGAGAAGGAGCATGGGAGGAGGTCTGGAAGGGAGAAGTGTCTCTTTCTTGGGTCCCAGGTCCTGTCAACACAAAGACCAGTTGGTCTCTCTGTCCTAATGGAAAACTCCTCTGGATGGAACTTCAATTGCCTCAAGATCTATAATGGTCATTGTTTGTCAACTGGGCTAGGCCATGGGGTGCCCAGCTGTTTGGTCAAACATTGTTCTGCTCAGGGCATTTCTGCATGGGTGCTTTGGGATAAGTTTAGCATGTAAATAGATAGACTGAATTGAACAGATTGCTCTTCCTGGTATGGTGGGCCTCATCCAAGCAGTTGAAGGCCTGAACAATGAGAAGCTGACCTTCTCTTGAGTAAGAGGGACCTTTACTGCCTGACCACCTTAGTTGGCCCTCAGTTTTCCCCAGCCTCACACTGGAGCTGGGACAGTAGCACTTCCTGGCACTTGAGCCTTCCTGTAGCATTGGCACTGGGACCCACCCCCTCTACTCCCTTGGTTCCTAGGCTTTTGGACTCAGGCTGGAACTACACCTTCGGCTCTTCTGGGTCTCTGGCTTGCTGACTACAGTCCTTAGGGCTTGTCAGCCTCCATCACCACACGAGCCAGTTCCTTACAGTTAATCACTGTGTGTGGATGCCCAGTCTGTACTCCACGGGGCCAGTGGCTCAGCCCCTGGACACTCCTTTAGTCTTTATATGTCAAGTCCTAGCCCTAGGCTGGCAAGGAGATGACGTTCAAGTGTGCTTTATAAGTCCATCTTCATTGTGGTGGCAGTCAGCAGGCAGACCAAAGGCTCTCAGCCATTCTCACGAGTGGGGACAGAAAGGGCCTGCACCTGGGGGTTCCCTCCCCCAGCTCACTCCCAGGCGTTCCCCTCCCAGTTTGCACTCAGGCATCCCCCACACACACCTGCCTGTCTTCAGATAAAGCACCACACATCTCCAGGGCCTCCAGGCCGGCTCTGCAGGGGTGAGAGGGCTGCCCATCCAGATAGGACAAGGCCCCAGGGCCTCCTCTGAGCCCCACACTCCAGTGCCATTTTCAAGTGACTTTAAAACCATAAGGCCATGCCAGGACTATGATGTTCTCTTTCATGCAAGACTGGCCTTGGAGGGAGTGGCACGGGCCATGGTGAGCCCCACCCACCCGGCCCCACCCTTGAGTACAGCATGTTCTAGAACTTTGTGCTCAGAGCTTGGGACCGTCCTAGCCACAGTGGGAAGAGCATCAGTGGGCATGGGGAGGGACCCTCGCACCTGCCACCTCAGGGCAGCCCCTCCCCGCCCTCGGACAGCACCCTGACCATGCTCAGCCCTGGGAGCCCCGCAGTACCTGTCCACCTCGGGTGTCCTCCCCGACTCTTCTAGTGGAAGTCTGTCTTTCTCTCTAGCAGTGGGTTGACCTTCAGGGAGCAGCTGGATAGTGTCAGCTGTGCATGGGTCTGGGGTACCTGGTCATGCATTTGTCACCTCTGGTGTGACGGTTCCAGATGTCCCTGGACTCCGTCCACCAGCGTCTCATGCCACAGAACTTTAAAGCCTGAAAGTCGCCTGGTGACATCTAAGCCCCTCTCTTGACATAGTCAAATGTTCTAGAGGAATACACATAGGACCAGCAGTGAGGGGACGGAGCCCCCCAGAGCGTCCCCATACCTCCTTGCTGGGGTGTATGTCTGGGCTCAGGCCAGGGTCCTTCTTGGGGCTTAGGAAGGCTTCCAGGAGTAGGGGCATCTATCCCAGGTCGCAGCCCTAACGGGTGCTGTCAGGTCTGACAGTGCACCCACTTCAACTCAGGATCCTGCCACTGTCAGCCATGTATCACAGAAGAAGGCCTAAGGGCTCTGTCACCTTAGGCTGTGGTTCAGAGCTGAACCAAAAGAGAAACAAGGTAAACAAGATGGTAGGGGCTGGGCTGGGGGAGTCTTACCCGATGCAGGGGAGCCCCCCCACCCCGGCAGCAAAGGGCTTTCTCAGATGGCCTTTGTTGTCCACCGGGCAGCCTGTCCACCTTCTCTTCTCTTCGTGGCTGAACTCAGCCTCCCCTGGGTGGTTGACCCAGTGGGGTGGCCTTTATTAAATGGCTGTTTCACTTTAACCTGATAAAGCCAGTCTGTGAAAGTCACCACCTGCCAAGGAACAAAGAACAGCGGTATATGCACATCCACACATCATGTACACACATGATGGTTAACATGTTGAGAGGGGGAGTTCATGCCAATGAGGGGAGTTCAGTTCACATGCTGGAGAGCAAACCCGGTCCCTGGCCTGCCATCTGATCACATGGAGACGACACCAGACTGGCGCCCACTGTCAGATCTGCAGTCCAGCTCAGGATGTGTTTTGTTCTATCCCAAGACAATCACGGGAGGCCACGAATGCCCACCACATAGATTTCTTGTAGACACCATAAAAACCAAGAGACAATAAATAGCCTTTCTCAGTGCAGGGCGCAATGTGGACAAGCCAACCCAGCTGGAAAGGAGACAAGGTGTCACCAGGAATCTCTTCAAGAACTCAAAAAAAACAGTACCCAGTTTGGTCCACAAGTGGACCACCTTTCTCCATAAGCTGAAAATCTGATGTGACAGACACAAGCTCTGCTTGTGGACAACCCACTCACCACCAATAATCTCCGTGGTGACTACTGCCATGAGAGGACATGGACACTGTGGCTGCAGAAGGAGGGCTGGTCAGCAGGAACAGACTGAGGCCTCAGGTCAAGGCGTCAGCAGACATTCATTCTTAAGAAGAGTGGAGACATTTAGCACCTTGTCTCCCCACCTGGGCCCATGCCGGGCTGGGGGCTGCAATGTGGCACCTCCTCAAACTCCCCTTACCCCGACTTAGCAGAGCTCCCCAGCTCTCTCAGTGCAGCTCCCTCCAGGGTTCTGTGCAGAGAAAAACTAACTCCTCTTGAAGCCTCAAAAGCAGTGGTCCCCAACCTTTTTGGCACCAGGGACCAGGGCTCCTATAAGAATCTAATGCCTGATCATCTGAGGTGGAGCTGAGGCAGTGATGCTAGTGCTGGGGAGCAGCTGCAAATACAGATGAAGCTTCGCTCACTTACCCATCGCTCACCTTCTGCTGTGTGGTCCAGTTTCTAACAGGTCATGGACAGGTACTAGTATGTGGCCCAGGAATTGGGGACCCCTGCTTTAAAATATCAGAGGTCAGTGAGAGAGGGAACTAGGAATTCATGTCAGGATGACTCCAAGATCTCCTTTTAATTAGTGTTTAAATTTCTGTTTATTTCCCACTATTTCCCTCTGCACAATGCAGGCACAAAGCAGGCAAAGCCTGCTGACTGTGACATTTGTCCTTACACAAGAGAACACCATCCCCTTTCCAAGGTGTCTGTCTCTCAGTCAGGCTTAGTGTAGGTCTCATGATGCAATGAGTGTGGTAAGCTTGTTTATTGTCATAGATTCAAGGAATGAGGTATCTCTTGCCTGCAAAAACATTTGTGATTTGCTCGAAGAGAAAGTGACAGAGCTGCCACCCCTGTGAGTCCTACCTGGTCATGCATGGTGGCGTGCTGCTGATGGCTCCTTCCCCAGGTTCTGGGAGCTGCCCCTGCACTGTCACATGGGCCTGCGGGTGTCTGTGCTCAGTCCACTGAGGCCGCCCTCCTTGTCCAGGTCTGCAGCATTCTGCACTGTCTGCCATGGGACAACTGCCCACTGTCCCCAGGTCAATGACGTTTCTGGCCTCAGCGATTGCAAACATCTCTGGGGCCTCTTTGCTCTTTATCTGAGACAGATGTTCCATCACCCCCTTCCCCCTGGAGTCTGCTCTGTGGAGTTGGTCCACATGGCGTGTTTTTATCCAGGAGGGCAGCCACTGCTGCCTGACTGGGTGACCCCGGCTCTCAGACACACTACATGTGTGAGTGCATGCAAACCGTGGAAATTAACAGATCACTCAAGTGAGAGCCAGTGAAGACAGTTATTAGGAGCTTGCTCTAGCAAGGGGGCAGCCACTGTCACCTGCATTTGGCAGAGACTAAGGCAGGCAGGGACATGGGAAGTGTCGCAGTGGCAAAGGCACAACTGCAGGTGGCCCTGATGGGAGGCTGTGGCCCGGAGAAGCTATAAGGGGCTTACTGGTGGCTGGTGGCCGTGACTGGGTGGGGTGTACATCTGCCTTTCTCCACTTTGGAAGTGAGGGCAAAATCGGGGCAGCTGCGAGTGGTTGGCCAGGTCCTGGCAGTGGGGGGCTGAGTGCTGAAGGGCTGTGGTCAGGCAGCCTGGCCGGCGCTGCCTGCTGAGGTCCGAGCACTCTCCCTGCTTGTGGCCATCTTCTCCTGGACCCTGCTAGATGTTAACAAGAAGCCAAAACGGGTGTGCAGAAAAAGCATCTCTGTGCAAACAGCCACGTGGAGAAGGGAGGTCACCGTGCTTTGAGAGGATGGGGTCTGGGCCCCACATCAGTGGCTCCCTCAGCTAGAGGTAGTCTCCCTGCAGGCTTGCTGACATTTCCCAGGCACAATGGCGACTTGGGCCTCTGTGTTGGGGGCGACCTTGAGGACCAGCTGGGCCACGATGGGAACCACAGAGTGGCCAAGTCAGCCTCCAGGTGCCTCGTCCCACCCACCAGCCTCCTTCAGGGTCTCATCTTTAGACTCTGTGCCTTTACCCGGGGGGGTCATCAAGAAGGCACACAGGCCCAAAGACAAGAACTGAGTACCAGGTGATGGCGTGTCAGATGCCTTGCTGCAGGGGGCGGCTCTGGCACACGTGGCCCAGGTGGTGGCCAACTCTGCCCACACATCAGGTGGCGGCGTCCCAGACATGCTCTGTGTTTGCACAGGGAGTCTCTACCCCTTAAATTGCCTTCAAGCGGCACAGTTACAGAGTTCCCCAGAGGTCTCAGATGTAGGCCTAGGGGCCACCGTCAGTCTGGACACGTGTTTGGCTCGGCACATGGGAGTTTCAAGTCTCGTAACGACTTGTCAAGATTTAAAAATCAGGAGCTGGCCTTTCGCATCAAAAAAATCTATGTTTTCGCTGGGCACAGTGGTACGCGCCTGTAGTCCCAGCTACTCGGGAGGCTGAGGCAGGAGGATCGCTTGAGCCCAGGAGTTCTGGGCTGTAGTGTGCTATGTTGATTGGGTGTCTGCACTGAGTTCGGCATCAATATGGTGACCTCCTGGGAGTGGGGGACCATAGGTTGCCTAAGGTGAACCAGCCCAGGTCAGAAACGGAGCAGGTCAAAACTCCCGTGCTGATCAGTAGTGGGATCGCGCCTGTGAAAAGCCACCAGCACTCCAGCCTGGGCAATATAGCGAGACCCCGACTCTTTTGAACAAACCCTCAGGAATGGATTTTGAACTCTCAAAACAAATGATCTTACAATACTACTGTCCCTTCATTGCCTTTACGTTCTTTTAATTTTTAAAAAATCTATGTTTTCCCACTTCTCGTGGAAAATGGGGTGACATGGCAGCACCAGGTTGTCGCACCACTGACGCTGCTCTGCAGAAGCGTGGCGCCCGGTGCAAAGGGACCTGTGTTCTCATCTTCGCCATGGACTCCGCTCACTTTCCTGTTTGTCACTGTTACGAACTAAATGTTTAGTCTCCCCAAATGCACATGTTGAAATCCTAACCCCCAATGTGATGACACTGGGAGGAAAGGCCTGTGGGAGGTGAATAAGTGGTGAGTGTGCAGCCCCCACAAATGAGATCAGTGCCCTGATAAGAGAGACCCCAGAGTCCTCTCGTCTCCTCTGCCACGTGAGCTCACAGCGAGCCCACCCCTAGCAGACGGCTGTCCCCAGAACCTGACCAGGGCAGCACCTAATCCATCAGCCTCCCAGCTGTGAGAAATAGTCAAATTGTTTACAGGCTGCCTATGTGTGGACTGCTGGGTCACCAACATGGCCCAGTGGGCATTTGAGCCCAACTGGCTCCTGGATGCCTGGGAAGGGCCCGCCACCCCATCCCCAGAGTTGTCCTAGAGCTGAAGGGTTGCTTTGGGGAGGGGTCTGGGCCCAGAGCAGCCATGTTGAGGGCACAGGGTGGCCTCACACCTCTGACCTGGCCTCCTTGGGATTGAGGTGATGGGGCTATTTCCTTTCACCTGGTCCCTCTCCCTCCTCCCATGACAAATTCCTCTTCTCACGCAAGTAATAAAGAGGACTGCTGGGGACAGAGGGTATTGGAGCCAGCCAAGTGGACCTCTAAGAGGTTGAATGTGGGGGTTCTGGTGCATGGGACATGCGGTCTGCACAGGGGCTGCTGGGTCAGGTCAGCTTAGTAACCCGCCTCTCAGAGCCTCAGCCTCCTCGCCGGTCGGTGGCGCGGGACTGTATCTGTCTGGCTGTGCCTGGGCAGCTTGTAGACCCAGATTCCACTCCCATACAGGCTGTACACTTGTCTTGAATCAGCGAGGTTCTGCTTGATGTCACCCTTCCTCGGAGGGGCAGGGTGACGGACCCACTCCCAGAAGTGATGGGGAAGGGGGAGTGGCATGTCAAGTCCTGGGCTCAGAGGCCTCTTCCTAGAAGAGACATCTGTTACCTCAACTCCAATTCACTGGCCCTAGTAAGCAGCAAGTCACCTCTAACTTCAGGGGTGGCTCCAAGTTTCACACTGAATACTCACAGCACAGCTGGCTCCCCAGCTTGACACCCCATCTCACCGCTCCCCTCCAAAGAGACCTTCTAGGTAGAAGAATAGTTCCTCGTTCCTTGAGTTTTAGGTCTAACAGTGAGGTAATAATGATATATCTCAAATGAATGAATAAATAAATAAATAAATAAACAAACAGACAGACAGACAGACAAGACAAGATGCCTCCTTTGCTTCGGCATGTGAGCTCCCTCACACTTGGCCACACTGTCTCTACGGTTCCCAGTCGGGGGAGGTTCCAGGCACATGCAGTCTGGTGGCACCGCATCCCCATGCAGGAGTCTGACCCCAACGGCGGTACCCTGTCAGGTGGATGGGGCCGGGCCCTCTGCAACCCAGGGTTCCCCTGAAATTGAAAACAATTTTCGCGTTGACCTGAGGAGGTTGAAAGTGTACAGAATGCTACTGAGTACTTCTTCCAAGGTCTCATTACCTCTTTTCACTGTGGGATAAAGACCTCTTTGGGGGGTGATGTGTAGGTTTGGGGATGTGACAGGGAACTATGGGAAGTGTAACCTCCACCACAGCCCTCAGTGTGCTCTCCACAGGAGAAAAAGTGCTGTGTTCCCACTGCTGGGAAGGCCAAGGGCAGGGACGGCCTCTCTAATGTCTGTCCCTTGGACACAACACACCGTTGTCCTGAGGCCCCTCTGGGAAGGCCAGGAGGGGCAGCTGAGAAGACCACTGTAAAAATGGAACAAAAACATCCTGACCCCCACTGTGCCTGGGCCATTGGGACCCTCTCTGATAGAAAGAAAAGAGAAAATGGTTTTGGCAATGGCCTCCCAGCCAGCACAGGTGTCACTGGTTCGAAGTCCATGCACCTGCTGCTTGGGAAGGCCAAAACTCAAACCGGCAGAGTTTGGAGCAAAGAAAGGCTTGTTGATCGAGAAGGTGCCAACTGAGAAGATGGGAGCCCCACTCATACCTCAAATCCATCTTAAGGAAACACACAGTTCAGGCTTTTTTTATGTCAAGGGCAGGGGAAGTGGGAAGGGCGATGGGTGATTGACCACCACAGGTGTCTGAGCACCTGCAGTGTTCAGAGGAAGGCCTGCAAGTCTCTCAGTCTCTTTGTTCCCTGGTCTGCCGACCCTGGCTGATCCAATCCAGTCTTGAGGCTCCTGAAAATCTTTGATAAACAATCACTATTTTTTACACACTTCTCCATCTCCTCAGGAGAGGGACCTCAGCAAGGGGCTGTTTTTGGAAAAATTCAAGCAGCTAACAGAGTTCCCCTAAGGCAAGGACACCACAGGCTTGCACAAGGTGGGGTCGGAGGCCGAGCCTTGCCCTCTGCTACACTGGGACCCTGCACTGCTGGGGCCCGGTAGCTGCCCTGTCCAGTATCCTGTTCACAGCATTCCATGCGTATTATTAGTTAATCTCCACGGGGTCCTATTAGGTAACCAACCACTGTATTATTATTTCTATTTTACAGATAACAATAATTCTTAGCCTAGAGTGGTCCAACTCTTACAGAACACGGGCACGGGCTTCCCAACAGCCCCGCTTTGGGCTGCACACACAGTGAGACAAATGCACATGCTCTCCCCATGCCCCCACCCCCCACTTTCCAGGGGGCAGGCACGACCTCCCCACTTCTGAGAGGGCCTGGCATCCTTGTTGCCCCCTAATCTGTGGCAGGCCCTGATGTGAGGGCTGGACAGCGCTCAGCGGAGATGTCAGCCTCTGCTTCTCCCCTAAAATCATTCTAGAGGCCCAAACTGCACAGACCTAATCACAGCAACGCTGAGGTTGGAGCCAAGCCGACCAGCTCTGAGCCACTAGACTGTGCTGCCTCCTATTATTATAACACGATTATATTTTAAGCCCGAATCCGAAAGACCACCCACTGCTTTCTTTATTGGATCCTTCCAATAAACTGGTTGTGCTGTAACACAGCTCCCTAGGGAAATAGAAAATGACTATTTTAAAATAAATCCGAAGGTCACACCCGCCACAAAGCAGGAGGCATTTCATGCAAATACAACCAAGGCCCTCTCTCCAGCCAGCCTCTGCTCACCCAGGGCAGAAAATCCAGGACTCAGGCTACTGAGGCCAGGGTCTAGAGGCTGGCAGAGGCCAGAGAGGCCAAGTAGCAGCAGGAGGCAAATAGGAGAAGAAAGAAAAGGAAATTACAGACTGATGCAAGCATTCCAACAGCACTGAAGGAAGCCAGGCCCTGGGGCCCAGGCGAAGGCCACACCAGGTAGGGGGCTCATTTGCATAACACTCAATACCAGGTAGAGGTGTTTCAACTGCCTGGCCTCCTAAATGGGCCTGGGTCCTGAAAAAAACAGTTGCCTCCCATCCCTGGGCACTGTTTCTAAAGGCAGGAAATATATGGTTTTTGAAATACAGTCACAGAAAATGCTAGAAATGCTAGAGGAATAACGGGCTTCACCGAAGTACTTCAAGGTCCCCCTTGACACCTGAGTTTCCCAGAAGCCAGCCTCCTGGGAGCACCCGGGATTGTTGTAATGTTTTAACTAGGTCCCCAGGGAGTATTTTTACTTAAGTCTTCTCACTTAGTGTGACCCACATGCCCTACCAGGCCATGTCCCTAACCCCGATTTGCAGCTGAGGCACCAACTAAAAGAGAGGGACCCCCAATTCACCTGTGTCGCAATGCCTGTGTTCCCCAGGCTGGCTGCAGCCACCACTGAGGGTTTATCTCCCATTCCTAATGCAGTTTGCTGGGGGGTGGAGGGCGGGATGCACACTGCCCTGGGAGGTGGCTCTAAAATGCGAGAGAAACTGAGAGGAAGCTGGGGTGGCAGGTGGTGGAGTGGGGCGGACAGCAGCAGGAGATCCTCTGGGGGCTTGAGCAGGACCGAAGCCTTGGTCACCACTGGTTTAGCAAAAGACACCCTCACAGGCCGGGGGGACTTCCAGAAGCTTCCTCAGCATAGCGCTGGTGTGCAGCCCTTCACCCTTCCACCCACTGTGCCACTGACCCTCCCACCATCGTCCCCTGCACCGTAGGTCCCTCTTGGCATGTGGACCTGTAAGTGATTCCCAGGGTTCTAGCAATTCCCTCCTTCCCATTTCCCGAACTGGTTTTCAAAATCATATCACAAATGCCCTTAAAGTCACACTCCACACAAGCAGGGGCTCTTCTCCACCAAGCTCATGACACAGGGCTCTAGGCGGTGGGGACAGTCTGGGCGAGTCTGATGATTTCAGTAGGCTGCGGGTCCTGGTGGGTCTTCTGAGGTGTGCAGGTAGGGGTCCACGTGGCGGGCGTGGTGGGCAGCGGCCTTCCCTCTGTGGCTATGACCCGGTAGCTAGTGACTCCACAGAACCCTCCTTACTGCTCATGGGCCCACCGCTCAGCCCTGTTGTGCACTCTGGGCCCAAACACTAACTAGGGGTAAGGTGTTCCCCAAACCTAGTTTTAGAAAACAAGACATTTCTACCAGCAATTGGGAAGTTGGGTTGAACCTTCTGAAATTTACAAAAATTTTCAAAACTTTTAAAAGTCATATCATGTTAATGCATTGAATTGCTTATTTTAAAAAGTAAAATCTGTGGACTCAGTCACTGCTGTGCCATGAGGGAGCCGTCGGGAGCAGGAGGCCATGGGAAATAGCAACGGCATGAGGTGGGGTGTCATCTGGCTCTCAAACTGGAGGCAGCCAACAGTCTCACGTCTTTCCATCATCACAAGGTCTCATGTCACCTCTCGTCATTTTCTAAACACAGGGATGCAGACAAGAACCTCTTCGTTTTGCAAACCTGAAACTGAAGCCCAGTGAGTGGATTTTCTATTTCATGTATTTTTCTGAAGCAGTCAGGTCTCTTTGCTTTTTATGATGAGGCAGATTTTTAAAGTCATCATGGGGAGAGGAGAGTTGGCCAGAGAAGGTACTTGGAGAGGCAGAAGGGTGAAGCCTTGACTCTTCCTCTTCCTCTGATTTTTTCTCTTTTTCACTCACTCATTTATTTGTTCTTCAACAAAGAGCTATGTGTGCACCTTCCAAATACCATATATAAAATACCAGGGACAGTGGGATACAGTATCCACGTCCCTCTGAACTGAGTGTCCACACACAGAAGGCTCAAAGCCATGGCCTGGGACGGTTGTGTGAGATTTGAGTCGCAGCCTTGAAGGGCGACAGACAGGAGCGGTAAACTCTTGCAGCCTCAGGGCCACGAATCTAAAGACCCAGTTGAGACCTGGTTGGCTTTCTGCCGTGTGCTTCCAGGGCACAAAGCAGTGTACCTTTTTCCACGGGTGGACATCCCCCTTGGGGAGCCTGGCTCAGGAAAGGTCTGCAGGAAGCAGTTACTCTCAGGAATGCCAGCAACGCAGAGAGACAGAGCCCGCTGCCCAGGCAGCAGACTGCACCAGTGAAGGCACTTCTGATGTTAACTTGGCACAAAGCTCGATGAGTCAACAAACGGTGACCGGAGATCAAGTAGGACATGGTTCGGAGACCAACCTCTGGACTAGCTCCATCATCCTCCACCCCCCCACCCCCTACCCCCCGGGAAGAGTGGGGAGACCTGGAGGCCCGCTGCCAACAGTGAGCTTTCCTTGGAACTGGGGAAGAATTCCCTGACTCCCCGCGGGAGACCCACCTCCAAAGTCCTGTAAGGGAGACCCTGGGGCCTGGGGTCAAGGTGGCCTTGAAGTTAGGCCTCCTCGTGTGATGATGGGCTGTAGAGGGGATGGATCCTCCATTCTGTCCCCACTGAGGCAACTGGCTTGTCACTGAGGAAAGGAGCTGTAGGACAATATGTTTAGTACTTTGGAGCTAACAAGGCCTCAAGTAAGACACAAATCACAAAGACAGAGAGCCATATCAGCCTTCATCGAACTGTGACACTTCTGATTCAAATTGGAAGTCCCGAGAAGCTGAGATAAAAGACAAGCAACCAATAGGAGAAGATATTTGTAACATTGTATATGTAACACATTACATAACACTTATATAACAAAATATTTATAACATTACATATGTAGCTTATTACATATAAGAAGATATTTATAGTATATTGTATATAATATTATATAACATACATAAGATATTTGTAACATATATAAGTAATATAGATTATATATAAAATATTTGTAACATATTATAACATATATATGCATCTACATATGCACAGAAACATTTACACACTTACATAAATTCTGGATTGTTATTCAGGCTCTATCAAGAATTCCCATCAATGTGTAAGGAAAAAAAAAAAGGCCAACAATGCAACGGAAAAATGGAGACAGGAGAGGAGCAGCTAGTTCACGGAAAACAGAAAATGGAAGCTGGGACTCTTGCTTAGCTCCATGGTACAAATTTTTTCTAATGAGAACTTCTTATACAGATTTTATAAAGAAAAATAAAGAAAACAGCACCTGAAGATTAGACCCAAGCAATGCAACTCATTGGTTTGCCAGCACATAGGAAGGGGGCTCTGGTCTGTTGAAGGGGATCAAGGTTTTGACAACCTAAGGCTGCCTTTTGGGATATTAATTTTAAGGTGGTTATTAAGAAACAAAGACTCACAACCTTTGACCCTCCCCCTTTCCTGACCGAGAGCTTCAGCTAGAAAAACCCGCTCTGGGAAGGGAGACTTAGCATACCCACCTGAGCCTAATTTGAATTAAGGAAGGCACCTAGCAAGGGCCTGGCAGTAGGTCACCCCGTGTCCCATTGAAGCAAAAATTTGCTTGCCATGTGTGTTCAGCCTTCCTCAATTACCTGCAAATAGCCCATTCTCACTTTTAAAATCTAAGACAGGCTGCCCACTTCTCTCCTTCGTCCAAAATGACACATATTCCCAATTTCGCCTCACTGTTTTGGAATTTTCATGCTTGTGTGAATTTCCTATATGCACATACTAAAATTTGATTTTTTTTCTCCTGTGAATCTGTCTCTAGTAATTTGATTATTAGCCCATCCAGAAGATCTTAGAAGGTGGGAGAAAAAAATATTATTTTTTTTGGCTCCACACTATAAAATATGAGCCCTTTTGTATGAGAGCTGAGCCACTACAGGGCCACAGGGCCCACCTGTACTTCAATTTAAGACCCTCTGGCCATAGTCCCGCCATATACACTACATTTTCTATGCTCAAGCCTTAAAAGGCCTGAAGAATTTTCTTCCCCTTCCAATGTACAATTTGAAACCCACGTGAATCATCAGCGTCGCCATGCCATCTAGAGAGGCATAGGGGTGAGCCGAGTGACATTGGTTTTTAGGCTAGAAACACAGCCCCAGCCAGAGTGGTCACCTTGCCCTCTTTCTCTGATTTTTTCTCTATTTTCCGTCCACTCATTTATTTGTTCTTCAACAAAGAGCTGTGTGTGCACCTTCCAAATACCAAGTGCTATACTGGTTTTCAGGAGACAGTAGCCACCCTGTCCCTGTCTCAGGCCTCGGCAGAGGATAGGGCCCCAGCCAGGGATGCGATGAGCACTTGGAAAGATGGTACTGGTGACACAGGGGTCTTCCTGGGGTGGGTACTGGGCTCCCCTGAGGCCCCAGAGAGGCTGTCAGGTTCATGCTGGGTGGGCCTGGGGGCCCAGCAAAAACAAACTGGTCTGTGACTAAGTCAGGTGACCTCAAGGCTTCTTTGGAAGAGAACCAGCCCTCTCGGAGCCCCCACTGTGTGCTGGGGCCACACTGGAGTGTTTCACAGGTGCTGTTTCTTCACATGGGACTCACCAGCTCGAACAGAGTGGTGTTTTAGGATTGGCACCAGCACTGCACTTCTCAGTCATGGGGGACAACGCCTCGCTTGCATGCCCAACCACACTAAGGGAGCATGAGCCAGATCCACCGCTGAGCGGGGATCACCCCTTTTCCTTTTGAAATGGACAGATTTTGAATTTGCTGTAATTCTCAGAAGCTTCTCAGAAGTAGATGCCTCCATTCCACCTGTGGTGAGTGACATTTTTTCTTTAAAAAATATCTGTGGTCCATATTAAGCCTTCTAGGTTAAAGCACAGTGGACTAGCAGGTTGTGGCGTCAGGAGACCGGCCAGCTCTAAACCCGTCCCCCAATCCTGTCTCATTCCTGTCCACCTGGACCACCGGTTTCATAGGTTACCAGGTGTAAACTCATCTATCACTTCAAAACAATTAGAAATAAGAAGCACATTCAAATTCCACTCGGAGCCACCCCATATCTCTAAGATATAGAAATGCCTGCGTCTCAGCCTTTCCTTCCTTTTTTCAGATAAGAAGCAGGGGTCCTGAGCACTGCCTGTCAGTGATGCCAGGACCTGTGCACAATTGCCTCACCTGTAAACAGCTGCCTCACCTGGTCTCCAGGGTATGTGGCCCTGGGATAGACGGGAACTGAGCAGAGCTTCAATTAACCCCCTTGCCTGCATTTCTGCCCCTCAACTCCCTGCCACGGAGGGTGTCATTTTAGTCTCCCTGTCTTCCTGAGGAGTAGGTGACTATGCAATTTTTATTCTCACAGATGGAAGTAAGAAGAGTCATAAATCACAGTGAAAGGGGTCCATTAGCCTCTGGATCCCAATCTGCCCTCCCTGTCACTTCCTGAGATGTCCTCAGCTCTGGACTCTCTCCTTGATCCTGGGAACACCATCTCTTTGGTTCTCAATAATCCAGCACCAATGCCATCATGAACTCATCCTCCCAGGACTGTGTCCTCCCAGTTTGTTGGGACCCAGCCTCTGCTCCTGCTCCCTCTTATCCCTGATAGCCTCGCAAGGCATCCTTAGAAACACAGCAGTGTGGCCACTTACATTGTTCATGCCAAATACAGGGTCCAGGCCTGAATGTGTGGGGCCAGGATGGGCTGGGGGGAGGGGTCAGAGGAGGAAAGGCCCAAGAGGGTGACAGCTTAAGGCTTCTTGGGTTTCCTCAGGGCCTGACAGAGGATAAACTTAAACTAGGTTGAGAGGGTGTTTCCTGAGTGGGCAGAGGGCCAGCGCCACGGAGAGGCTGTGTTGCTTTGAGTGGGCAGCAGTGCAGGCTCTAGGCAGGTCCAGGGTCGGGCAAGAACAGGCGGGGAGCTACAGGCCGTGGGTGCCTTGAAGCGGAGCCGAGGGGCTGGGACCATCCCCAGCAGGCAACGTGCCCCTGAAGACTTTGAGGAGGAGCCCCTTTCCCTGTGATTTGTGATTATTTTTCCTTCCATCTTTGGGAATAAAAATTGCACAGTCACCTACTCCTCATTATATTCTTTAAGCACACAGATCTCCCCCTCCTTTTCCTGGCCTTCATTGTCCCCTGGTCTTAGTTCCAAGCTGGTATCCAGAGCACTCGGCCCTGAGGCAGCCAAAGCTGGGCTGGGCTAGGGAATGTCTGAAGGTGTCTCTGTCCATGCATGTGGCCCAGCAGAACTCAGGACCTCTAGTTCAGGGGGCAAGACTGGATCCAGGCCCTGGGGGGCGGGGCGGCCAGGACCAGGGGAGCTTCCTGCTTTCCTGCTGTCTGTTCCCAATGAGCCAGACGGTATTTGCTTAACACTTCAGAACAAACAGGGCTAACTTGTGAAACGTTTATTTCCAATGCAGCTTTAATTTTATCCCTTTTCCATATTATCCAAGGGGATCAAGTCCCCAAACATCGAACTCAGAACTCAGAACAGAATGGAGAAAACGCAGGCACTTTTATTTTGTTGCTGCTGTCTCTGCTGCCTAAGTTCGGTTTTCTGTTTGGGAGTCTCAGGAGATGGTGCCACCAGATAAAAGCTGTAATGGGAGAGGGAGGGGGGAGCGGAGAGGGGTCCGATGAGAGGCAGGGTGGAGGGTCCAGGCTGCAGGGCACACGGTAGGTCTGCAGAGGGACCCCAGCCCCAGTGCTCTCCGTTCAGGAGTCTGGCTTCTGTTTGAGTCTGGGCTGCGTTCTGGGGAGAGGAAAACTAGCCAAACTGGTTTGGTGACTCTGGATGGTGACCCTGCCCCAGGGCAGGGCTCAGGCGAATGAAGTCATTAGTGTTTAGGGGCAGTCCTCATCTGTGATTAGCTTTTATCTCTGCTGCAAAGGCACAGCCTCCTTTTCAGCCTGGAGACAATGAGGGAAAGTGGCTGCCTGGAGGGGCAGGGGCTGTTTCCTGCAGGGCTCCCACCACCAGGACCCTGGGGGGAGCAGGGGCTCTGGGTGAAGTGAGGGGCAGTTTCCTGGCTGCAGCCATGGCTCACCCAGAAAGGCACTTGGTCCTGTTCTCTCTCTTCGGCTGAGGCCTCACCATGGACCTCAAGGCCGGGTCTTGCGATTTCTGAGTCCTGTCCCATGCAGCCATGTGCCGACTCCCCTGGCGAGCACAGCCGCCTCAGAGCCTCCCATCCCCCATTCCTCTCTACGCTCTCACCTCTGTGAGAACCTTTGGATCTCAGCCCACAGCAGGTCTCAGACCACAGAAACCAGTTATTTTTCTAAAAGACATATTTGTCCCATCATGTTTCTGGCTTGCATTTTTACCTCAGGGCAACGAGGCGCTTAGCAGTCTGGCTGAGAATCCTAGGTTCTGAAACTCCAGGCCTTAGGGGAGCATCATAGGTGAGCCAGGCAGGTGAGATCCAGGGCTTGTTTGGTCTATATTCCATTCACCTGATTTGGATGCAGACAAAAACAACAGAAACAGTTCACTTTCCTCTTCACTGTATCAGTAGAACAACAGGGCATAGGGTGACCATTTGCACATAACCTCACTGCTGGGGAGCAGTAGGTAGTGGTGGGGAGCAGAGCTAACCCCAGGGGAGGCCAGTTTGTGCCCTGGAGCAGATTTTAAGGAGGCACACCCCCTCTCAGGGACCTGCTGGTGCAGGACTGGCACCTGAAGCGGGTGCCCCCTTAGAGCATGGTCCTGTGGCCTCACTCTTCTCACCCTAGTCAGTCCTAGTGAGGACAGTGGTGGGATGCAGTGGGGCCCAGGCCCACCGAAGACAGGGCTGCTTGTCCACTTGAGCCAGCTGCTGCCAAAAAGCAACACTGTGGTCCCACTGCTGCCGTGGGCACAGAACAGTTACTCAGTGATGTCGAGGGACGAAAGGGCCTTAGAAACAGAAGCGTGGAGCCAAGATGAGCCTTGATCAGCATCAGGCTTTGTGCAGGGGCTCAGTGGTGAGAGCGGACAGCTCAGCTGCTCTCAGCTCAGAGAGCAGACAGCGGGGCTGTCCCTGTGTCCCAGGGGTTCCCTCATGATCACAGGACCCCAGATGGGCCCCTTCATCAGCTTCACTCTGTACTCATTAGCTAAAAGAGTAAGTGAAAGTCAGAAAAGGAGAAAAAATTTTTTAAAAAGCACTCAACACACGATAGCAAAATAATAATACATTGAAATATGCCAGTAATTAGAGCAGCTATAAATAGGCTTATACTCACCTTCTCCAAGAGAGAAATTATCATATTGAATTTCTAAAAAAATCTAGTTATATCCTGCTTCCAAGAGATCATCTGAGACCAAAAAACCACACAGGCTAAAAATAGAGGGATGGAAAAATATACACTGTGTCAATGCTAGCAATAACAGACAAATTATAATATAAGGAGGAAACTGATGTAGGGAGGGGACAAGAGAACATTTTAATTGTTAAATCAAGCTACACTCAGAGACTGCAACGTTCTGGTCAGCCTGCAGCCAGTTACCAGGACACCTGTGGAACAAAGGAAGATTCCTGCTGGGGTGCTAACAAGCCATTTCCCACACCCTAAAGGGGAAACAGGAAATAAACACAATCATCCCCTTCAGCTAAAACCCTGGGGAACCCATGGACCAAAGGCTGGGAACTGCTAGCAGGCCGTCCATGCCACAGAGTCTACCTTTCACATTGTAGGCCCATACCATCAAGAAAGTGGGTGAGCAAAGTCACAGGAACTGAGAATAATATGTAAACTGAATTCCCTGAATTCCATCCCTCTCAGTGTCTTTTTCTCTGTCCTTCTGAGTCTCTCTCAGGCTCTCTCACTCTCTGCCTCTGAGAGGAGACCACACTCTGTCTGTGGAGGGTCACCCCTTCTCGAATAATCTCTCCTTTTGATTCTGCCATGGTGTGCGCTCAGCCAAGACTCCCCCGCTGCAGGCCCATGGGGTGGGGTGGAGGATCCACCCTGTCCTACATCAAAACCACATAATAACCAAGACACTGGCCCACTCAAAAGCCGTTCCTAAGTGTACACGCATCCAACACAGGCACGCCTCAAGCTAACCGATAGGATTACAAATTGTGAGGGAGGAAGGAAGTGTTCTGTGCCCTCAGGGTTCTTCTGCAGGTCTCACAATCAAATAGACATAAGGCAGAGCAGCAAGAGAACATGACAAAATTTAATTACACACGTACACGTGGGAACCCTGCACACAAGTCAGAGACCCCCAGGTAG
The DNA here is from genome assembly GCA_028627145.1 of Eidolon dupreanum. NCBI lineage: Eukaryota > Metazoa > Chordata > Mammalia > Chiroptera > Pteropodidae > Eidolon > Eidolon dupreanum. The sequence continues at coordinate 42,849,924 of CM053515.1, forward strand.
GAGAGGGACAAAGACGGAAGAGGAAGTGAGTACATAAGATGTCCTGAGCTGGGGACAAGGCAGGAGTTTGGGGGCTTCGAAGTATCATTACAGGGAGAGCACATGTTCATTAATGAGTAATTTGCTGTATAGACAGGTAAAAAGTCATTTCTGGTTTTAACTCTTATCACGGGCCAGGCTCCTAATTTAAATTCTTCTAGGTAGTTAAGGGATGGGTAGAAGTTTCCCTCTCAGGCCTGCAGATCCTGGTTGCCTTTTGCCCAAAAGAATCCCCATGTAACATAGACATATCGTGAGTGACTTGTTCTGAATCCCACAAAGCCAAAGGTTTTGACTCATCTTAACTTTATCAGAAATTAATAAAGCAAGCAACTGAAAAAATATTACGATATAAAAGTTTTGAAAAATAAGAGTAACAGGCATTATCTAATTATCTAAACTCTGTGACCAAAGATAAATAATCATCATTTCCTTTGGAGATACATAGGTCATTTAAAAATTTAGCCACATACTAGGTCACAAAGAAAGACTCAACAGAAGTCCAGAATTCACCCACATGCACAGATCATATTCTTTAAGCACAACCCAGGTAAATTAGAAATCAATAATAAGGAGAGTCTCAAATGTGTGTGTTCGGGAACTCAGATAACTCAGAAGTTAAAGAGGAAATTACAACTGAAAATTCTGGGGATAGACTGATAATACAAGTATTACAGCAACTAAAAAGAATATTTAAAAGTAAATTTAAAAAAATGAATGAATTTATTTTCAAAAGAAGAGAGATTTAAAGTAAATGAGCTAGGTGTTCCAAATAAAAGTTACAGCAAATTTCCTTAATGTGACCAAAGGTGACCACCAGAAATGTACAGTAAATGTTGCAGCTAATGGTGGGATTTGGGGAGTGTGACCATCAACAGCAGGAACAAGACGAGGAAGCATGTGGTCAACACGTCGGCACCCAGGAAGCCACAAAGAAGGCAGTAAAACACGCGAGAGAAATAAGCATAAGCATTGACAAAGCAGCAAAAATGTCCTTATTTGCAGGAAATATGACAATCTACAAAGAGGATTCAAGAAGATTTTCACATTAACTCCTAGAGAGTCCAGCAAATATGCTAGACGTAATATTCACGCACAAAAATCAGTACAATTGTATGCATTTGTTAAAGCAGTGAGAGGATATAACAGGAAAAAGATCTCATTTATACTAGCAACGGAAGCTGTAAGATATCTCTGCATACATTTAACAAAAGATGTGCAAGATGCTTTGTTTTTATCTTGTTTTCAGAGAGGTGTTTGTTTGTTTGTTTGTCTGAGAAAATTTGGCAGTACTGCTAAAGACCATGAAAGAGAATATAAATAAGTAGAGTGATTTTTCATGTTCTTAGATGGACAACCAGATTTTATTAGCAGAGATGTCGACTTTCACCTAATTATTCTCTAAATTCAAGACAGTTTCATCCAAAATCATAAAGGGTATTTTTTTGTGTGAAATTCAACAAGCTAATAACCATTAAGACTAATGATAAAGTGATATTAATTAAGGTGGTGAAATATTGGTAGAGAGATAGCAAATAAATCAATAGAAAAATAGAGAACTCAGACACTGCCCTATGCACATGGAAATTTGATATATGACAGAGGGTCATTACAGATTTGCAAAAGAGAAGGTTGACTCATTCAATAAATAACTTGAGAATAATAAGTTATCCATATAAGAATAAGTTAGATACTTAGGTCACAACACACATAAAATTAAATCCTATGTTTATCAAATGCCCAAGTATAAAAAGCAACTTCTTTAAACATTTAAAAGAAAGTGTAGAGGACTATCTTTACGAACCCAGAGTAGGATATTATTTCTCAAATTAGATACAAAAAGACAAACCTTAACGTAAAAATTAATAGACTATTTAGTATAACAAATAGGATTACATTAAACTTTTAAAAATATTGTTCATAAAAAAGGTTAAATGTCAAGCTAGACACAGACATTTGCGATGCAGTCAAATGACTGACAAAGGGTCAGTATCCAGAATATATGAACAACAACAAATCAATGAAAAAATAAAACAAATAGCCCAATGAAAAACATGGACAAAAGACATGCACAAGTCATGGAGAAGTGATCCAAATGTCAAATGAACATTTGATTAGCTCGTCAGCCTCATTAGCAACCAGAGAAATGCACACTCAAGCAACAGAGAGGTACCATCCAGTGTTATCCAGAGAAAAGGAGAACTAACAGGATGGACATACATATGGAAAGAAGTTTGTTTTAAGGAATTGGCTCACACGGTTATGAGGCTGACAGGTCCAAACCCCACAGCTGGAGACCTAGGGACTGGCCGATGTTGCAGTCCCATCTGAAGAGCTGAGTGCTGGAAAATTCCTTCTTGTTTGTCTAGTCAGGCCTTCAGCTGATTGGATGAGGCCTGTCTACATTATGGTGGGCAATCTGCCTTACTCAAAGTCCACCATTCAGGATGGAACTCTCATCTAGAAAAACCCACAGAGAAACAACCAGAATAGACCCAGCCAAGTTGACACCTAAAATGAACCACCACAACCTCTACCGCATCAGGTGGGCCAAAGTGTTCGTTGGCCAGCATCAGGTGTCGACACAAACCGGGAGCAACAGGCACTCGCCATGCTGATGATATGGGGTGGGCTAACCCTTTGGAGGCAGGGTGGCGGCCCACTGAAGAAACCCACACACATGTGTGTCAATATTGACTGCAGCCTTGTGGTGAAAAGTTGACAAGGAACTGGAAACCCAGGAAATAGACGAGTTAACTGTGATACTTTCAGGTATGGTATATTATATAGCAGTCAGAATAAACGAGTTAGAGCAATGCATATCTGCATGGATAAGTCCAGCAACAGCGGTGAGTGACAAAACCTAGTTTCAAAGGATAGCTACAGCAGGTAGATGCCCATAAAATTTAAGATTATATAAAGCAATAATGCTAAATTCAAGGTCAGGTGTCTCTGAGAAGTAGAGATGGGGAACAAGATCAGGGAGGCCGTTGGCTATGTCTGTAATGTTTTATGTACTATTTTTTAAGGCTTGAAACAAGTGTGGCAAAATATTAAGATTTGATGAAGCCACAGGGTGCATGGATATTTATTATATCCATCTCTATACTTGTTCATGTGTTTAAATTAATTCCCTAAAACTGGTGCACAGGGAGGTCTGTGTGTCAGAGGATGGATTTGGGAGAGCAAACACCTTCAAGGAGCAGGTTGTGCTGCTGGCCTGTTCCTGTATGCTGGTGACAACCCTCACAGAGCAGCAGGATTGCAGGGGCCCTAGGGTGGCAAGGACAAACAAAACACAGGATGACAGATGCAATGAAACCCCCTGTGGTACATTGAGTCTGGGCACGAAGTGGGAATCCAGAGGCGGGGTCCTCACATAGACAAGCACGCAGGAGGGGTGGCGGGCGCTGTGCACTCAGCCTGGTCAGCACAGGGAACTCCACGCAAGGCTTTGGGGCCATGGTAACCCATTACTATGCAGCATGATAACATTTTTCTCCTGAGAGGGGCTGGCCCACATCCATTCTGGTGGTTCACGTTTCCTCCCAAGAAGCCTGTTGACAGGAAAAGCTTTGGGTCACTCATGCAGGTTGGCCCTTGTGACCTCAGCACTGAAAACCTTGAGGAGCATTGCATTTTCCCGCCAAGAATTGGTGGGTGTCTAACTCTCCTCGTCTGGCCTTCTGTGTGGCTCCAAAACACAGGGACGGTGATGGCACGGGGGCCTGCAGGGAAAACAAGGCCGATCAAGGCACAAACCCTGCCAGCTTGGCCTTGACTCCAGTTTGCTTAGTTTTTTACAAAAAGTGCTTTTTAAAAAAAGTGTTTGGCCATCCAAAATATTTCCAAGGTGTTTCCCTAACAGATTGAGAAATGAGAAAAGGGCTGTGGCAGTAACAGGAAACAGGCCTGAGATTTTCCACTGGGGCTCCAGGTCCCCGCCAGGACTCTTCTCAGCACCTGAAGGCTCTGGCAGGTGGTCCTGCAGGGGTTTCATGCAGGTGACTCACCTGGAGGGACAGCCGGGCTGCCGGCCCCATCTCCGGCCTCTGAACACAAAGAGAGAGATGCTTTAGTGTTCAATGAGTTTTCTTGAAGTTTGTGTTTTCTCTCAGTTCTAGGTGGCCAGCCAGAGCCAGCTGTCTCCCTCCTGTGGTCCTCAGGGCTGCAATGGGTGGGGAAGCAGCTGCTGACCACAAGTGATTTAAGGGGAGGCATCAGTAGTTTGTTAATAGCTGTAACCATCAAGCAGATGTGAGCAATGGGTTGTCTGTTCTGTGAGCAGAGAGCCTCCTAGACAAGACTGGGGTCCCATGGCACTTGGATGGGCCTGGGAATGAGAGAAGGAGGGACAGCACTGGGATAGGGGACCTGCACATGAACCCAGACCTAGGCCCTACCGTCCCCATCCTGACCTCATCGTCTTGGATTGAAAGATGGACATCAGATGAACCTGAGAGGGACAGACAGCTTAGCCACCATCCCCCTCACCACTATCCGTGTCAGGTCTCAGGACCTCTCCTACACGTGAGCCCAGAGGTACAACTCAGTAGAAACCACAGGGAGATTGGGAGGGTAAACCAATGACGTAAATAAATTGCTTTGAGTCTGGAAACAAAGAAGCAGGTCAGTGTGAAGGAGAATGGAGCCCCTCTCGGCCCTTCTCAACCAACGGGGAGACTCAGGGAAGGGAGAAAAAGCCAACTAACGAGGCATGTGACACGTCAGAGGCCAGAGGGATGCTGGGCTTAAGGAAGTGGGCGTGTGTGGAGGGCCGGACACCACAGAGCCCAGTTCACGGCCTCCCAGAGGACACCAGCAGCTACCCTGGGCCTGGGGCTCAGAGGCCTTCGACTAGAGTGGAAGCGGGCCAAGGAGCTCCTCTCCTGCCAGCGCCCCTCTGCTTAGCACTGCCCTCAGGGGCTGCTGGTCTCTGGGGGAGGCTGCACTTTCAATATTAGTACATCCTTACCTTCATGTGTAATTCGATTCCATCTGTGGGCTGAAATTTACCTTACAGATAAGATATCAAGCATCTCTGAATCAGATTCAAATCATAGACCATGGAAATGCCCATGCCTCCTCTGTGTCGAGCAGCTCCCTGGGGAACTGGGGGGCTCCCGCGAGTGCTGACTCATGGCAAGGCCTCTTGCCAAGGTCTCAGGATCACTGTTTCACAGATGGGGAAACTGAGACTCAGAGGGCTGACGTCTTTTAACTCAAATTGCACAGCAACATGTGTGCAAAGCCAAATTTTAGTCTAACGCCATTCTTTTCTCACCTCTGCATAGCAGCAGAAGTGATTACTCACTTTAAGATGAGAATACCAAGACTAAATGTTAAAGATTCTCATGGAATCATACATTTGCATAAAAACAGAAATTTTGTTGAACAAATGATCATCGATATGGGTTGAAAGTGCCTAGTTGGAAAATTAGCAAGATCAGAAATCAGCAGAGGAGCTGAGGGGTGTTGTCTTGGCTCTGATGAGTGTTTTAGGGGAACGAGGACCAGGTGGCCATCTCTCTCTCTCTGGCTGTCTCCTGAAGCCTGAGTCTGCCTGTGTGGTTTTCTCTGACACCAAATGCATTGTTCCAACACCAGCCCTTCCACTCAGCATTGGCTGGGTGTCCTGCAACTCACTTCAGCTAATGACTCAGAGTTAGAACGGCCCCCACAGGTGAAGGCTCAGCCCCGCCAAGACTACCCCACCTCAGACGCCAGCCATGAGCAAGGCTCCCAGGCTACCTTCACTTCTGTCCCCTTCTACCCGTCCCAGGTCCAATAATTTGCTAGAAAGACTCAAAGAACTAAGGAATGTGCTCTCTTTACACCACCAGTTCATTATAAAAGATACAACTCAGGAACAGCCAGATGGAGGAGATGCTCAGGGCAGGGCTGGGGGGCCCTGGGTGCATTACCTCCCAACACCTCCACATGTTCACCAACCTACAAGCCCCTGGGATCCACTGCTGAGGAATTTCTATAGAGATTCTGTGACACAGGTGGGATCGATAAAATCATTGGCCACTGGTGACCCAAGTCGATCTCCACCCTCCCGGCTCCCACCACTGAAAGTTCTAACGCTAATCCCAGGGCTGGTTTTTCTGGCTGACTAGCCCCATCCCGAAGCTAGCTGTGGCTGATCCAAGGGTCGTCTCGTGGGTGTGCAAAATACAGCAAATTCTAAGGATTTTCCAGGAACTGGGCAAATATTTTGTTTTTATTATACCTCTCTCTAAATCAAGTTACTACTCGCTAAGACTCAGGCCCCAGGCTCCCCCAATTACTAGATTCTCAGGGTAACTTTTAGCTTAAGTATCATAGGTAGACCTGACAGCTATGCAAGTACCTTCCATGCAATGAGGAACTATATCACCTTTTTATTTGGCTTATTAATTTGGCTATGTTTTTTATAGTCAAGGCAAGCTTTATTCCACTGTGGCCAGAGAACCCACAATCTGCTTTCTATTTGGAGAATTTATGATTTTCTTTGTCTTCTAGTATGGTCATGTGTTCTCTAATTTTAAAAAGTACATTCATCCATTCATCTATCCACCCACCCATCCATCTATCCACCCACCCATCCATCTCTTTATTCAACTCAGTGGCTCTGTTCTAAGGCGAGGAGGTCTCAGAGGTCAGGAGAACCCCCACCCCAGTCTCAGAGACCCTGTGAGATGGGGGCTCTGATGGTCTGCTTCTTACAGACAGGAAACAAAGGCACTGAAAGGCACAGCTCATCCCCAAGTCACTCATCCAGCAACTAGGTGCACCTACAGGAAGGTTCCATTTATACCAAGTTTAAAAACAGGCAAAACTAATTTGTGCGGGCCAAGATCAGAACAGTGATGGCCTGGGCCGGGGTGGTAGTGGTAGACATACAAATGTACATCTCACACATGCACACACATGCACACACATGTATACACATAAACACACATGCACAAACACACACAAACATACACACACTCAAACACACACACAAATGCATGCACACACAGAGACTTGCACACACACAAATACACAGACACATGCACACATGTGTACAAACATCTCTCTGTGAGCTGTACACACTTTTTAAAAGGATAAATTAAGAAAATGAAAACAACATTTGGACAGAGAAAATAAAACCTCAATGCCCAAACACCAGCGCCTGCAGTTCTGACTAATGCAGAGGAGCAGCGTCTGGTCTGGGGTTTGCTGGGTGCAAGCACATGGCTCCATGTGGCCTCCCATTTCCCCGCTTTCCTCTGAAGTGCTCTGCAAACGCTTCTGAATCCACCGGTGCCAGTGCTCAACAGTGACATCTGTGACCCTCTCATGTCTCGCCAGGACAAGAAGCTGCATCTGTCACAAATGACCCCCAAACTTGGCCCCTTTAAACAACAAACTTTATTGTCTCACACTTCCTATGGGTCAGCGTGAACACAGCCGGGCGTCTGTGACTTAGGGTCTCTCATGAGGTTGCAGTGGCGCAGTGGGGCTGTTTCCATGCTCACTCCTGCAGTGTTGCCCCCTGGGCCACTCCACAGGCTGGCACACAACACTGGGCACAGTTGCCCTGGCCATGTGAGGGTAAGAGAGAGGGTAAGAGAGAGCCCCAAGATGGAAACCACGGTCTCTTTATGACTTAACAACATGTCTGCCCTCTTCCATCCCCAGGAACAAGTCACTGAGGCTGCCCCACACTGCAGGCGAAGGTGCAAGGGGGCAGATCCCTGGGACCGTCTTAGGCTGCCCCCACAGAACCCCTGGGATTTCTTTGGGAACTGCAGGGGGACGAAGCTCAAGGGCACATACCTCTGCTTCCTGCTGTGGGGTCAGTGTTGTCTTTGTGGTTGAAAAGCATGCTTCCCTTTCACTGGGGGACTCAAATCGTCCTGTGATAAAAGCCACTACTTTTTAGGACCTCCCGGTTCCTCTCTTGGCTGGACCTCTCCACATGGCTGTCCTGTCCAGGGTGGAGCCAGCAGGGGGTGGTCTCAGGGCCTCTGTCTAACTGCAGGCTTCAGAAGGGACAGTGGGAGAGCCCAATGCCCAGGCTCCCATATCTGGCTCAAAGTCCTGGGGACCAAGCTGGCTCCTCCTAGGCCTGTGGGGAAGCTAGCATGCTGGCCGAGAGGTTGCCCCTCCAGGGTGCGCCCCCATGCCTTAGTGAGCCCTGTGGGGGGCACCTGGCCCTTTGGGAGCCCTCCTCCAAAGGTTTTTAACAGAAGATGTGTAGCGAGGCCCTCGGTGTCTGCATGTTCATCTCCGTGTCCTGTCAGCAGGGCGGTGGTGGAGATTGCCATCTAGCCCCATGAATCCACCCAGCCGGGTCTCCCTTGACCTAGGAGAGGATGGGCATTGGAGAGAGGAGGGGACGGGTGTTGGAGAGAGAGCTGGTCTCCACCCCCTGTGCTCCCTGCATCAGTGTTGCTCAGTGTTTATGTTCTCTGGATTTCGCCGGGCCATGGCCTCCTGGTTTGAGAAATCTTCTAAGAAGCTGTGGTCTGGGTGGGTCCAGGTTAGCCTCTCCCTGGAAGTCGCTGTGGTCTCAGCCCCCACACCACTGCACCCCACCGTGTCCCATTCCTGCCCCTCAGTTGTCCCGCTTGGGTCCTGCATATCAAGTGACAGATCCCACGTGTCAGCCTCCGTCACATCTGAGGGGCAGAGGTAGGGCTCCCACAAGAGGTCAGAGGCTAACCAACGCCCAGTGGGTGTGAAGGGCACCTCATCCTGAAGATCACCCATGGTGGGGAAAGCGGGGTTCTGCATCCCTCCTACTCCCCAGCCCCAGTGCTAACTTGGGTAATTCCTGTAGCTTATTTCAGTGGTTTTCTCATCTACAAATCAGGAAAACACTGAGAATCTGACAAAATAATCAATGTGGAAAAACTGGAAGACAGTGTCACTGAACAAGACATTAGACCCTGAGCGACTGCTAAGTGCAGGAGTCCAAGCAGAGCTCATGTCCCAGTGGGAGACAAAGAACAAAGCCTGAGGACCACGGAGCAGATAACAGCAGGAAGAAGGGGACAGAACAGAAGCAGTGGGATGGCCCTCTGTTTCACAGTAAGACGTTCAGACCTGGTTGAGGCGAACGGGCAGCCACGCACCTCCCTGGAGGAAGGACGGTACAGCCCAAGGGACAGCCGCGGAGAATGTGTGCGGGTGACAGCAGTCTGCAGGGTGCTCTGCCCTGGGGGAGTGCCACCCATGAGTCTTCGTGGCACTGCATGAGCGTGTGCCACAGCCCGTGGCAACCCTGAAAGTGTCTTTGGCTGACTTGTTGAAGATAAGGCATAAATAAAAGTCACTTAGCAAGAAAGTGATCAGATCGACAGGACAAGGTCTAGACTGTCTTCTGAGCCCAGCCCACTCCAGTCCCCCCAGGTCCAACAGCGCCCACCCCACTGGCAGTCCAGTAGCAAAGTCCCCACTGTCCCCCAGCTTGCCCCCAGCCTGGTTGCCTGTCTGAAACTTGCAGCCCTCACCGTCCCTGCTGTCCGTGAGCTACATCCAGCGTCACTTCCTCCATGAAGACTCCCATCATCCCAGGGTGGCCCAGGCTTTCTCCTGCCTCAGACATCCCTCCATCACCATCCTTATTGCCCGGGCCGCTGGGAGCTACTCAAGGATCTGTCTCCTGCCCAGAGTGTGACAATGTGCTTGTGAGAATGGGGGCATGCAAAGGAGCAAGGACAGGATTCCCTGGACGAGGTGGAGGTGAGTCACCCTGTGATGTGAGGCCTTCAAGGATCCTCGTCAGTTCAGAATTATTCCAAACATTCCTAGTAAATTTTTGCCTTTATTTTATCTTTATGATGATTTGTGATTTTTATGTCATTGCAGAGGAAAGAGTGACACTCTAGGTCACAGCCTACAGAGCTGGCTTCATATGCATTGACAGTCCTGCCATGCCTCTGATGTCTCACACACACAGGACATGGCACTGCTTCTTTCTGGAAAGTTGCAGGAGATGTCTGGCCACCCGGCAGAATCGTGGCCACGCTGGAGAAAGTGGAGACCAGCATGCTTCACCCTGTCCCCTTGCCCTTGGCACTGTGCTGGCAGCATGGGGCTCAGTGATTACCCACAGAGGCCAAACTCCCGCCAGCACGCAGCCTCCTGCCTCTCCCTGGGGCCTGCGTCTCAGCTTCCTCGGGAGCAGTGAAGAAGGAAGCCAGCCTCAACCTGGAGAAAGAGTTTATTTCCTCACTCCCAGGCACACAATGGTTCAGATGTAATTATTTTGGAATCAGGATACGTTTCACAATTAGTGGGCACACTGCATGTAGCGTTTCTTTTTTCTTTCTCCCTCCCAGAAAACAAAACAAAACAAAAAGCTGTTATTAAAACAATGGTGATTCTTACAATCGAAGACATCTTAGAATCAAAGAAAATGGCATCTAAAATCTCTGGGGTCGGGTAGCCGAAGGTCCACCCATGCCGGACTCCTGGGAGCCACTGTGAAACCGTGCAGCATTCTGCTCTAAGTGTCTGTCAGTGGGAACTCAGAGACACCCGAGGTCACTAGAATCTGAGGTCCACTGGCCACAAGGGGGGTGTGATCCCTGCCCACATGTGGTCAGCCGTGCCAGTCTGGCCATTAGCCTTTGTACTTTTCATTCAGGAACTCGTAGAGATGGCTGCCAGCGATGAGAGGTGATCTGGGGACACACTGGCCTCCGTGAGGCCTGAAAATTCCGGAAGTTGGTGGCCAGAGGTGTGTGGAGCCAGATGGGACACATGGGGGAGCACGATTACAGGGAAGGCAGCGTGGTGGTGGGTGCAAGGGGAACCAGCATTGTGGGCAGGCCCCAGTCTGGCGCTGGTGGCGTGCCCTACAACCTTGTCACCCAGAGTACACGCCTCCCTGTGCACATCCTCAAGATCTCCCCTAAACAAATGTCATTCATGTCTCAAAAGGCTTAGAAGTGCTGCATGTACTGTCACCCTCTTGGAGGGCCACAGCACATAAAGGCCCAGAGAAGTCTTGCAGTAAAGAAAAGGTGGCACTTTTATTTAACGTTCTA